>APFE031078868.1:48530-64873 GCA_000404065.3 Pinus taeda | reverse complement strand
AGAGAGCTAATACAATATGGAAAATTCCTCTCCCAAACGGAGGTGTGACTGACACTTTTAAAAAGCTATCTCTTTTAGGCACCTCTTATTTTCAGAATCTATACAAATCTCCACAAGAGGCCAATCTAGCTGATATCATCCAAGTGGTAGGCTATTTCCCTAGATTTGTAAGGGAGGAGGAAGCACATGATCTCAATTCACCTATATCGCTCGCGAAACTTGAGGGGACTTTAAAGTGGTTCAAAAAAGACAAAAGCCTAGGACTAGATGGGTGTACTATTGAGTTCTATCTGGCTTTCTATGATCTTTTGGAACATGGCCTTCTCCAAGTTGTGGAGGAATGCTGGACTTCAGGCAAATTGTACAATGCCATAAATTCTACCTTCATCGCCCTCATCCCTAAATCAGATTCCCCTTCATCCTTCAATGATTTCCGTCCCATCTCACTCTGCAACTGCCTCTATAAAATTATTTCCAAGATCATTGTAATCGTATTAGACCTATACTATCTCATCACATCTTACCTCAATAGTTTTTCCTTCCTTGAAGACCGTTAGACCCACGAAGCCATTGGCACTGCACAAGAAGCTATTTACTCAATTCGATCTAGGAAACTAAAAGGGATCATCCTCAAGATTGATCTGGCAAAAGCTTTTGATCATGTTAGCTGGATTTATATAAAAATGCTTCTTATCCACCTAGGATTCCCGCACCTATTCACCACCTGGATCATGGCCTGCATCTCCACACCAACCTTCAGTATCCTTATTAATGGCTTTGCCTCTCCTTTTTTCCATGCTAAAAGGGGACTTAAACAAGGATGCCCTCTTTTCCCCCTCCTCTTGCTGGTTATCATGGAAGGTCTCAGTCGGTTAATCAATCATGAAAAGCAAAGGGGAAAATTATTCGGGCTGAAGATCAATGAACAGTGCCACCTCACTCATCTTCTTTTCATGGATGATGTTTTGATATTTCTGGATGGTGGCATTCATGACTTGGTAGCTTTTGATAAGGCCCTAACCATCTTCTCTAGGGCCACTAGTATGCTGGAAAATCATGTGAAATCCACAATCACTCTGGCTTACACTTCCACACAGGAATCCACCTTTGCAACACAACATTTCCCATATAACACCCATCCACTTGATCAGGGCTTGAAATACTTAGGTTTCTGGATCAAGCCCCTGAGCCAAAAGGTTGCAAATTGAAACTGGTTGGTAATGAAATTAGAGAAAAGAATTACAAACTAGTGCCATTGCTTCTTGTCCAGAGCTGGAAGACTAGTGCTCATCAAATCAGCCTTGGAAGCTACCCTGGTATTTTGGATGGCATTGGCATGGATTCCCAGATGTATACTGGCTCGTCTCAAACAAATTTGTTGCATATATCTGTGGAATGGCTGTCAAGAGAAAAGAGTTTTTGCATGGGTAAGCTGGAACAAGATTGCATTGCCCAAGAAATGGGGAGTATGGGGACTCAAAAATCTAACCCTATTTGCACAAGCCTTGGCTGCAAAAATGGGCTAGACCCTCCTTACCAAACAAAATATATGGACTTCCGTCTCTTATCATAAATATATTTGGCCACACCAAATAATGGACTGGATAAAGATGCCACAATGGAGAAGGTCATGCATATCCTTGGTTTGGAAAGCACTTCTTCATTCTCTCCCTCTCATTCGCAATCACATGGCATAGAGGATATATTAAGGCACAAAAGTGCGCATTGGCCAAGATCCCTCGACAGGGGGTGGAGGCAGATGCCAACTCCCAAGAGAGCTCATCCTATACTTAAATCAACAAGATATCAGGGTGATTGCTCAAATCGCAGATTAGGAAAATACCTCTATATTCGCACAAGCATGCAAATCTGCATCTCAGCTAAACCTTCCACCACAATGGCATCATTCTTGGAATAATTATACTACCGCATTGAATGAGTCACACATTTATATTAAGGATGGACCGGATGAACTCATGTGGTGCATAGCAGAGTCCGACATCTACTCACCAAAGGAAGGTTATCTGAGTCTACTACAAGACAAAAAACCTGAACACATACAAAGCTGGTGGTAGATCATATGGAAACTGAAATCCCCCCCGAACTAGACTCTTCTTCTGGTGCATTCTCTGTAACAAAGTACCTACTGGGGACTCTCTCATTGATAGATCCATTTATGGACCTCATTCGTGCATTCTATGTAAATAAAACGCGGAATCTACTGAGCACCTATTCCTAAATTGTGATACAACTAAACATATATGGAGATCTGTAGCTGTTGAGATTCGTTTCACTGGCGAATGGAAAGGAGAAATTATTTTAGTAGCTTGGGAAGCCTAGAACAACTCACACACAGGATTGAATCTCCCATGTCTACCCTTGATTATCTGCTGGGATATTTGGCTGGCACAAAACAAAATGACATTTGAGGACATCGTGATCAGGTGGCAGAGCATTACAACAAAAATTGTTTCCTCTTAACTTGAACTACCAGAATATACTCCGCCACGACCATGTAGACCTCTTTCTCTCGATTTGATCTTCCATTCCACACCATGGGCTTATTTTGATAGAGCAGCCCAACAACATGGGTGTGGGGGAGGTTTCCTTCTTTACCTCACTGATCATCATTTCTTCAGAGTAAGGCTGGGCTTGGGTGAAGGAACACATAATTTTGTTGAATTGATCACTCTTCATCATCTATTACATGTTGCACTTAGCCATGATTGCAGAGATATTCAGATTTTTGGCGACTCAAAAACTATTATTAATTGGTTCAGCAATAACACAAGATTCCATGCACAGACACTTATAAACATTCTAGATGAAGTGAAGCATTTCAAATCGCATTTTAACTCCATTATTTGTCATCATATTTACAGGGAACATAACGACAGTGTTGATGACCTTTCCAAGGAGGCCATGCTCTTGCCAAGAGGACAGTGGATAATTCATGAGTAGAGGGGTACTACACAGTACCAATACTATCATAGACCATACATAGATCAAATACATCATTGGGTGGATGGCACCTAATTTTTGATGACTTCCGGCTACATATGATGATGTATATATCATAGTTTTATTTATGCACATCACCCTGTGAGGTGTATATATTTCAGAACATAGTTTTATGAACTTATATCCAGTTTCACCCTGCGTGGTGAATTATTATTTTTGTTATAGCCATTCATAGGAATGGGATTGTTGATATTCTGAACATACTCCAAAAAGACAAGTAATGCATACCCTGTCAAGCATATACTGTATGTAATTTTTCAATATTAATGAAAGATTATGATTTTTCCTTGCGAAAAAAAGGTTAAGACTTTCATAGATAAGTTTCCCCTAATAAGACAACCAACAACTGCATTATTAATTAGATCATGTTTAGTCCTTGCCTTCTCAATAAGGAATTCTCTTCACAATATATATATATTTAATAATATATATAATATAATATAATATTATTTATTTATGTTTGAATTTTTTACCTTAGCAGTCCATTTTCTTAGTAGACATTATTGTCTCCTCTCTTATTTTTATTTTTCCATTTCCATTGCATAATCATGTCAAGCAATAGCATCAGTGCTTCTTTTGAGGAAATATTGTGATATAAAGTGGTTCTAAGGGTTCAAGGGTTAGCAAAACAATTATTATAAATTACGTAATTTGTATTGGAATGGAAGTTATATAGGGGTTCTACTCCATTTTAATAAAAACTCCTAGTGAAACAGTGGGGCCTTCCACTAGTCTAGAACAATGGCTAAAGGAAGTGAGAGAGGAACACAATGACAAAGGCTTATTACCTTCCACTTATGCATCCAATGAAAAAACAATTAAAAGTTTAGTCCCCAATGCAACCAAGATATTGCTGAAGATAACAATAATGTTATTGTTACCACTGTTTCCTCCACAATTCCTTCAAGTTCAATGCCTTCACTCGGTAGGCTCATCTTGTAAGGAGATAATTTTTCTAAGTGCACTTGTTTGTTTGTTTAATATAGAGTAGAGAGGGCAATTATCATGCTATAACAAGGTTTCAACATGCATGTGAAACCCATTTAATGATTGTCATTTTCCATATTTGCACCTATCCACACACAATCCCCTGCAACCTATATGTCTACTTTGTATTTCAATGTGCTAGAAAAGAGTGTTTAATTTCTTTTATATCTTATTTTAGCTCAACTGGCTTAATCCTTTCTTCCAACAAACAAGTGAAAAGAACAAATTCATGAACTTGCAATGAACCAATAAACATGCCCAATTTAAATGTTGTAGGATTGACAACTTCACTAAATTTTAAGTAACTATAAACACAATGCAATTGTAAATTTCTCTTAATATAAACTCCAATGAATAAAATTGTAAATGTCTCTTAATATTAGCTCCCATGAATAAAATTATTGAAGTGGATGGTGTTATAAAGGATAAGTCCTTGAATTTACCCTTAGATTTCTAAGAAAGATAAACATATTGAACTTCACATCTAACAATTGTTTATGAGAACATTTCTCACCACTTTTAGCACTAAGCCACACATATTGGAATACCACATGCCAACATAATATAGATGATATTGCGATTGCCCCACTTAGAATTTTGAGTCACTTTAACTTTAATTCCATTTCCCAAAAATTGAACCAAGGGTGCACTGTGGATGTTCATTTGGTTGTGGATTGACTCTAGGAACTTAATTTTAAGTTTAAAAAGCTTCCTATCTCTATAGATAAGCTCAAGTTATCTTTCCCCAAAAACCATTTTCTTTGATTGGAGTTAATAGGTTGGCCCTTTGATAAAGAAAAGTGAACCAATTTTTTCTCTAGATTGAGAATTCAAAGTGACATAGGTGTAGATTGTGTAAAAAACATTATTACAACATGAAGGCTCTCACCTTTCAAATAATTATTAACAATAGTGCAAGTGTCTTGATCTATCTTCACTACATCTACCATAATTGTAAGGTCAAATTCCTTGAGACTAGAGTAAAGGAAATTCATAGTATTAGGTAAAACATCACCAAAATTTAGCAGAATGCCATCAATGTTATGTATACAGTTATTCTAACTTAATTAACTTTGTTTTTTAGACTGAGGGGCATGATCATGCCCCTCATGTAAATGGCTCTTGGGCTATATTTAAGCCTGATCCCTTATATATATATATTGTTGAGTCTATCTAGTCCATCTGGTATCAAAGTAGGTGATGCTTGCAAACACACAAACTTTTGTGTTCGGTTCATATTCCTTCCATCCACCACCGTTCCTTCCATCCACCACCGTTCTCTACAGACGCTACCAGCCAGTGATTCCATTGGATCTTTAGCCACCTTGTTTCTTCATATCCACCAAATCGTAACCCCCACCCATGTTGCCTCTTACATTTCCACCACATTTTACATTACCACCGATTGTCTCAGTCCCTTCGACCATCCTACTCGTCATCTTCCGTCTTTCCTTCTTGCTTGAAACACTGTTGTCTTCCCTATCTGCTACTTGTCGCTCCTACGTGGGTTGCTACCACCAATCCACTAACAAGACTTTCATCTGCCCACAACCCCGCACCATGCCCCAAATCGTTTCTGTTATGACCACTCCATTGTATCTTGTCGACTTGACACCACTCCACCAATTCCCATTCACAACTGAATTTAATTCAAAGAGCACATCAAAAACCAACGTTGAAAGGTTATTAGTCATGGAGATTCAGGTTCAAACTGATTTGTTGCCTTTTATCTCGATAAGTATATAACTATTAGTTATATGCTATATTATACATATTAACATTTAAATTTTCCTTGGTGTGATTTAATTCGTTTTGTAGGGAAGACTTAATAAATTATAACTTTATAGTTACACACTATATTGTATAATTTTAAACGTCGTATAAACTAATATATGTAGAATATATTATTTAAAAGATACTAACATAGTATTATATCACACACACACACACACACACACACACACACAACATACATTATATATAATTAAAAAATAAATAAATAAATTTAGGTCAAGTTAAGAAAAAAATGTTATGTTGGATAAGTATATTCCACCTCATACCCTCTCAATGTCATCATCAATGTTGATGACTGATTTTCATAAAATATTGATAGATCTTGAGACTAAGGTGACTGGACATGGCGCAAAAGCCGAGGAGCTCCAGGATACAATAAATATAATAGAGAGTCATCTCGAGCAGAACCATAATGAATTTAAAAAGGATCATGCAATCCTTTCAAATAAGGTTGATCCAAATCATAATCAAGTAATGGTGATGTTGGCCTGTATTTGTGACAAGTTGAAGATTACACCCGGTCAAATACCCAAAAATAATGAAGCTACTCAACATCTCAATTCTCTGAATACATCAAACTCGTCAGACTCACATGAGTCTCCAAAAGCATCATCCATACCCCATCAACAAAATAGTAACACAAATTTTCAAAATATGCGGCTATGGAATCAATACCAAATATGCAGCTTGCGAATCAATACCCCTTCTTCAATCCAGCAGTTGCTACATATCAACAAAGAGGAAAACTTCAGCTCTCCAAATTTGATTGTAACGAGAAGTGAAGTGTTTCATGGTTCAATAAAGCATAAGAATATTTCAAGATTTATGGTATTCACAATGATGATGAAAAGATCAGGCATGCATCCATGCAAATGGAAGGAGAGGCAGATAATTAGTATATGTTGTGGAAGAAGATGACACTTTCTATTAGTTGGAATAAATTCAAAAATGCATTCTTTGAGAGGTTCAAAGGTGTCAAGTAAGATGATTTCTTCTCAACACTCACAAACTGCGACAAAAAGATGTGGACGAATACACCCGATAATGGGAAATTTTAGCTACACAAGTACCTAGACTTTCCAAAACTCATCTCCTTCAGTCATACATCACTGGACTTAAACCCCATCTCCAGGCTGAGCTTGAGCTTCATGGCATCACTTCTATAAAAGTAGCAAGACAAAAGGAAAAAACTACTAAAAAGAAGAATGAAAAGATGCAGTGGCCAAAAGTTGAAAGAGTATATTCGAGACAAAGATTTCCCCAAACTATGAACATGAATAACACAAGATATGTTCCACCACATCTCCGTGAAGGAGAAGAAAATAACTTGGAAATTCAAAGAATGAAGGAAGGCAAGTGTAGACATTGTGGCAAAAAATGGGATCCTAAACATAGATGTGCTAAGGGAAAAGAAACCAAGAACCCGTATAAGTGTGAAACCACTAATGATTCATACAATGAAGAATCAAATGTAGAAGAAATCGAAGATTCTCCACAATTTTCTCCAGAACCAGATAGTGAGAACATTTTGCAAGTGTCATTATCAACATGACAAGTATATCACAGGCCCAAACATTAAAGTTGAAGGGTCGTATAAAAAAAGAATGTAATGGTTCTAATTGATACCGATAGCACCCAAAATTTTTGAACTCAACTATGGCGAAAAGGATCAACATTTTCACATTTCTTATGCCCAACATGAAGGTTATGGTAGCTAATAGTAAGAAAATTGAAAAAGAAGGGAAATGCCATAAAGTCAAATTACAGAGTCAAGACTATAATATAGAATCTCTATTCTACATTGTAGCATTAGGAGGAGTTGATGTGGTCCTAGGGATCCAATGACTACAAATCTTAGGAACTTACTCTGCCAATCATCAAAAGCAATTTATAAAATTTAAATGGAAAGGGTAGAAATACAAGTGATATGGGTTCCAACGACCGAGAATCAATTAGAAATGAAAATGATGAAATTGATTAACAAAGAGTCACCTGAAGTTCAAGAACTAATTCAAAAGCACGAGAAGGTGTTCCAAGACTTTCCAATGAAATTTCCTCCTAAAAGAGAAATCGAACATACAATCAAAGTCAAATCAAGATCAAATCCCGTCAACATCAAATCAAATCGATATCCACATCATCAAAAAATCTAAATTGAAAGGTTAGTCCAAAATCTCTTAAAATGTGGCATTATCGCAAAAAGTAGAAGTCCATATGCTGCTCTAGTTGTATTTGTTCGAAAAAAATATGGATCGTTTACGTTATGCATCGATTACATAGGACTAAACAAGATAACGATTAACAACAAGTTTCCAATTTCGTTTATCGATGAAATGCTGGATGAAATACAGAGAGCTACATACTTCTCAAAATTAGATTTGAGATCAGGTACTACCAAATAAGGATAAGGTTGGAAGACATAATTAAAATTGTGTTCCGTACACATGAAGGTCACTATGAGTTTAGCTAATGCCTTTTGGTCTAACTAATGCTCCAACAACATTCTAAACCACCATGAATGAGACATTATGCCCATATCTAAGCAAGTTTGTGTTAGTGTTCTTTGATGATATTCTAATTAATAGTAAAACATGGAAGGAGCATCTACAACATTTAGAGCAAGTTCTCATTGTATTATAAGAGCATCCATTTTATGCCAAGAAATCTAAGTGCACGTTCGTGAAAGAGGAAGTATAGTATCTCAGACATATAATATCCAAGGAAGGAGTAAAAGTAGATCCTATTAAAATCAAGTCTATAAGAGAGTGGCCCAAACAAATTAACATATCCAAGTTAAGGGGTTTCTTAGGGTTAACTAGATACTATCGAAGGTTTATTAAATACTATACCCATGTATATACTCCTCTGACAAACCTTCTAAAGAAAATTCATTTTGTTGGGATGAGGAAGCAAAAAAGTGTTTCGAAGACTTAAATTTTTTTATGTCTAAAGCAACTGTATTAGTAACTCCTGATTTTTCAAAACCATTTATAATCAAATGTGATGCTTCAATTTTTGGTATAGGAGTAGTATTGATGCAATATGGTCATTCAATAGTTTTCAAAAACAGGAAGCTCAATAAGGGGGAATGCCTTAAGTCTACAAACAACAAAGAAATTCTTGTGATTATGCACGAACTAGCAAAGTGGAGACAATATATTTTGGGAAGTAAGTTCTCCATATGAACATACCATAACAATATATTGTACCTCCTCCAATAGAAAACACTCTCTAAAGAACAATAAAAATGGATTGAAAAAATTGTTTCGTTTAACATGTAGATATTACATAAAAAGGGAAAGGACAATGTGGTGGGAGATGCTCTCTGCAGAAAAGATGAAGGAACATCCTTGTTTGTAGTCTCAACTATAATCCCATAATGTCTTAATGAAATCCAAAGTGAGTATGCAAAAGATCCAGAAATAAGTGCTATAATCAATAACCCTCATAATTCAAATTTGAATGGAAAAACAATATTTTGTGGTACAAGGGAAGGATTTACCTAAGTTCAAATTCCAAATTTTAATTCAAGGTTCTCAAAGAGACCCATGATTCACTGTCAACCGGACATGTAGTTTCCTTTAAAACCTACTATAATGCACGTCAATCATTCTTTTGGAAGGGTATGAATAATGATATTCAAAAATATGTAGCAAAATGTGATCAATGTTTGTGTAATAAAGGTGAGAACATTATAACCCAAGGTCAGCTCCACCCCTTAAATATCCCAAACCAAAAATGGGAAGAAATATCAATGGATTTTATTGAAGGATAAACCATGTCAGATAAGAAAGATAAATTCTTGTAGTAGTAGGAAAACTCACAAAGTATGCACACTTCATAGGAATGAAGAAATCAAATTCAAAAAAAGAGATCATCAAGATATTTTTTCAAGAATGTCTACAAATTACATGGATTTCCTAAATTCATTGTTAGTGATAGAGATCCCAAGTTTAAAGGGAATTTCTGAAAGGAGCTTTTCAAACATATTGGGACATACATAAACATGAGATCTACATATCATCCTCAAAGAGATGGTCAAACATAAATTATCAATAAGTGCTTATAACCTTACCTTCATTATTATGCAACAGACAAACAAAATAAGTGGGCCCAATGGTTACATCTCGTTGAATGGTGGTAAAATTCAATTTATCACACTTTCGCAAAGATGACCCAATTTCAAGCTATGTACAGATATGAACCTCCTAAACAGAAGGACTTGGCCATTTCCGAGACAAAAGTTACAACAATTAAAGAGCAGTTAGAAGAAACCCAAAAAGTCTTTCAAACATTAAAATAAAATCTAAGTATCGCAATAAATCGCATGAAGCAAAAAGCCGACTGACATAGAGCAAAGAGAGAATTTGAAGGTTGAGAATGGGTATTTGTTAAACTTCAGCTTACAAGAAATTATCCCTAAAGAAAAAAGGAAAAAACAAATTGGCACCAAAGTTTTATGGACCATATTATATTAACAAAAAGATCAGCCAAGTAACATACAACTTAAGCCTTCTGGATAATAGTCGAGTTCACAACGTTTTCCATGTATCTTGTCTTAAAAGGGCAATGGGAAAACACCAATCAGCATAGACAACACTTCCGATATTAGATGATGAAGACAAGTTCATCTTAGAACCAAAATGAATTGCTACCACGAGGGAAAGGAAGTTGTGATCTCGAGTAATTAAAGAATACTTGATCGAGTGGAAGAACTTGCGAGAAGAATATTCTTGGGAGACAAAATCATTTCATCAACAACACCCAATGTTATGCATTATTTGAGGAAAAATCGATATTTTGAGAGGGAGGCAATGTTATGTATACAATTATTCTAACTTAGTTAAATCCATTTTTAGACTAAGGGGTACGATCAAACATCATGCCCCTCACGTAAATGGATCTTGGGCTGTATTTAAGCATGAGCCCTCATTTATTGTAATCATCCTTCAATTTATTAATAAATTATATGTACACATTTATGTTTATTGTTGAGTCTGTCTACTCCAATCAACCACACAATAAGTAATTATTAAGTATGATTACTCTTGAATATTAATCTTGTCAAGTGGGGTTTATTGAGGAGGACATGTTAAGTGGACCCAAGAATATTTCACCAAAAACAGACAAAAGCACCACCTCCAAAAAGAAACCAAATCAACATAACTCATTTCCTAAGCCAGGCATACCAATGCATAGATATAGAAAATCATGGCCACCAAATCAAGTACTTTATAGATCTATTAAATATTCATAAAGAGTGATAAGCATGGCCATGACAAAATACACAATGGATCCATGTCAAAAGACCGCAGCCATGAGAAATACACAATGGAGCTACATCTCGATATATATTTAAAGTCCTAGGAGGGTATATGGAGCAAAGGAATGAGAAAAATAGTCCTCCATGAAGTACCAAAATCATGTGAGTAAGAGTGGTAGTTTCCAACAACTTGAGCAACATCATTAAAGATATTACTGGAATGGAGAGAAACTTAACAAAGAGGATATTACCAACATGAATTGATAATGTTTCCACTCAAAAAAAATGTTTTCATAGATTGAATTGAGGTCTTCAAACCAACTACTGTGGTTAGAAATTCACGCCATGTGAATAAATGAGTTGATTTTAAACACAAGAGTAATCATTTTGTTTACTAGTCATTGATGTATATAGCTAACATGAGACATCCCATCATTGATGATAATGGGAGTCAAGGTACTAAGTACATTCTAACAAGTGAAAATGATTGGGATGAATTCAAACACTTATAGCATCTATCAATCAGGGGACATGATGTATTCCCACTGTCAAAAGGGATTGAATTTGCCACTAATAGCAACAAACCTCAAGTTAATAAGTAATACCCTAGATCTTGTTCCTAGATAAAATGAGTTGATGTTGATGGAAAAAAATGTAATGGAAGGAGGGTATTAAGTGATCCCCCATCAACTGACATGAGTGAAACTATATGGCTATTTATTTGGAGGAAATAAAATGAAGAATTGTTAAGACCACTGCCAATTGCATCTCTTGCATGCACCAAATGAAATAACATATAGAGAAGACCCTATGACAAACAACCAATATTGAAAGACATTGATAGATGTGAGGAATCCCACCAATGGTGCAAATGAAACCCAATGTATTGAAAAAATCCCACTATGTGAATATTTTCCAGGAAAGAAAAATCAAACATGTTTTCATTAAGAAAAAACCATGTTTACATCAATATAGATGAACATATATGCATTTTCTAGCATTTAACCCCATGGTATTTAAACACTGATACATTATATCCATATTTACGAATATTACTTGCACAAACCAATTCTTCTTCATGCCAAAAAAAATCACTAACCCAGGTGCTAGGAGACTCACAAAAAAAGCATAATAAAATTAATCGTCTAACAAATAACCATCATCAAGTAGGAAAATTTATAACCCCCAGAAAAAGTGGGTTGGAAAACCTTGGTATTGTGAGGTAACAAAAACAAAACAAAAAACCAAAAGAGTAGATCTATCCATAAACTCCAAGGGGAAAAAATCATAATTTATGTGGCACCCTTGCTTGTAGACCGAAAATTTTATGAAACCCAGATTCATTGAAAGACCTTCCTTTGACAACATATCAACTACATTGTTGAATTCCCTATGTAAGTGGGAAAAAGTACCCTGTTGGAAAAGTTCCAATGTGTGAATATATGTGTTGACATTGAAAAAAAGGGAGATCATTCAATCAACAACCAATAATAAATATCACTATTGATCACAAGGTCACCTATCAATAATGAAAATAGGGCCAAATTTATACTCTAGGTTTGACTCTCAATGTGTTGTAGTTGATGAGAGTAAAATTTTTAGTAAGAAGTAAATGGAGACCTTCCACACTGACATGAGTATATAAGAAGATACTTGTTAACATTGAAAGTGCCTTGAAAAATGAGAAGGTTGACAAACTGAGTCAGGAGACATTTGCAAAATGGTCAACATAGAGTTAATTTTCCTTGAACATAAGCATGACATAATGGTGACCTGAGTAACATATTCTCAAGAATTGACAATGATATAGGCTTGTGACATAGGAGGCATCAATATATTTTCCATATGATTGGAAGAGTAACCAATCGAATGAGTAAAAATCTCAAAAAAAAAGTTCAACCTCTTTAAGTCATACTATAACTCAAACTAATGAGAGAAAGACTCATATTTTGGTGCTTTGTACAAAGGTGACATGACTTATTACTGCTTCCAACATTAAACTGAAAACTCACTTCTTTCAATCCCCTATTTTTTCATATTTTAATTTTTTCAACTTTTTTCATATAATAAAACCTTGAAAATGAATAAATTAATACTAATATATGGTGGACACAATGAGTGTTGTGGGAAAGAAAACTATCTTAAGCACTTGGAACATACCTATGCTTAATGCAAGAGAGGCATACAATATATGGGCACTTGGGGAATATGTCCTCCAAGAATAAAGATGTTGATTTACAAAAGAAAAGGATGCAAGGCTAGCAACTAATGATAATGCATATGAAAAAGGGCATAAGAGAACAAGTTGAAGTCAACATTAGGCTCAAAAGTGCAAACAGTTAAATTCAATGTAATAATACAAATCAACAATGCGAGCCCCATGGGAAATGGCCATAATAAGCTTTAAAAGGAAGTAATGAAACTTCATTAAAAAAATCATGGGGGATTGAAGAGGGGTCCCACACCTACTAATAAATAATAGCATGAGTACCAAATGGCTAACAAGGTCCTAACTAGAGCACTCATGTAAATGTAGTATCTACCACCCACTTACAACACTTATAAAATGACAATAAAGGTTCATGTTATAAAATAGTGGAATTGATCCAATGGAAAAGATGAAAATCACATGTTAATGTCGAATGCAAGGTGAAAAATCCCTACCTTGTATGCCAAATATAGGAAACATTACCTGCCACATTAGATCTAATGTGAATGATAGTAATGAAAAAGTGTTGCAAAGTCACAACTTCTTATGTCACACCTAAAATAACAAAAAGATCCTTTAGAAGCCACTTGTTATAAGTTAGTCAATTAGTTAAAAATTAAAAATATGGTTAACAACTATAGAGAAGTTAGTAAAATATTTTACAAAATAGTGAATAACTCATTTTCACCATTCATTAAACTTTTTACCAAACCATGTGCATTTTGGTGTGAAATCCCTTGATTTTAAATAGGTGATATTGAGAGACTGAATTGTTGATATCATGGACTACCTAGACCAGGTAAATCCTCAAGCTTTTATCATCAATTTGATTCCATTCATTTATAATTTTCTAAGGAAATTAAAGGTTATTAATTTTAAAAAGGTGGGGTGCACATATGTGCTTCCCTTTGTCAAAGGGAATGTATGAATGGCCCTATATGCATCTGTCCTTGAGAAGAGGAGCATGTATACATGATTATTCCTAATTAAAGACACATATGCCCGCACCAAATTTAAAAAAAAAAAGTATTTGACCCAAAAAACTTCTTCAATATTGAAAGATGGCTATCAAGGTTAGTGCATTTGTCACAATTGTGAATGGGACCACCCTCGAATGAATATCAAAGGTATCTATGAAATACTTACAAAATGTTGGGTTGTGTTATATTCTTTCCATGACTAGCCTACGTAGTTAACCAGGGGGTTAGAGGGGGGCGGAGCCCCCCTTTCATTGCGCTAATTGCGCAATGGGGGGGTCACAGGGGGTTTGAGGGGGGCTGGCAGCCCCCCTCTATGGGGTCCGAGGCAATGCCCCAGGAAAAAAAAATTTGGACCCTATATTAGGTTGGGCGGACCTACCTATGGTTCTGTGCATGGTTTTCGAGCATGGTTTTGGACGCGATGGTTTTCGGTCCATGGTTTTGGATGCGATGGTTTTTGGTCCATGGTATTGGATGCTTCAACGTGTATAAATATGTATTGTAACATTGAAAAGAATATAATGAAAAATCAAGCTGGTAGTCCCCGTTTTGGGATCCAGGGGAAAATCTCTGTGTATATGTGTTTTATGTGTTATGCTCTCGCATTGTTTATTTTTTGTGTTTTAGAATTCATATGCCGGTAATTTCTGTATGGGATTAAAGCCTACATTTGGTATCAGAGTTGTTTTTGTAGGTTTTAACCTCGTACAAAAATTACCTGCATACGAATTCTAAAACACGGAAAATAAAAAATGCGAGAGCATAACACATAGAACACATATACACAGAGATTTTCCCCTGGATCCCAAAACCGGGACTACCACCATGATTTTTCATTATGTTCATTTCAATGTTACAATACATATTTATACACCTCAAGCATTCAATACCATGGACTGAAAACCATCGCATCCAAAACCATGGATTGAAAACCATCGCGTCCAAAACCATGTGTGAAAAATTATGCACAAAACCATAGGTAGGTCCGCCCAACCTAACATAGGGTCCAAAACCAAAATTTTCTGGGGCATTGCCCCGGACCCCATAGAGTGGGATTACCTACACCCCTCAAACCCCCTGTGACTCCCCACGCTACGCAATCGACACAACGAAGGGGGGGCTCTGTCCCCCTTCTAACCCCCTGGTTAACTATGTGGACTAGTTGTGGAAAAAATATAACAAAACTGAACATTCTCCCACTTGTTGTTTTCTTTCCACAAGGGGCCACAAGAGAGCTTAGTCATTTATCCCGCCCTACAATGCCCATTGTTTCTCTACACCAAGAGAACTTCTTAGAGCTCACAAATTTTTTCAATGCATCTGCAATATTCTTCAAAGTGTCCACTTTTACCAGCAACACCTTTTTGTGCTCTATCATATCCCTCACAAAGTGATACTGAATATCAATGTGCTTTGTCTTTGAATGATATTTAGGGTTCTTTGCCAAGAAAATTGCACTTTGGCTGTTACAGTCTATCCTTATAGCTCCCTGTACTAACTCCGTACTTGAACACAATCTCTGCAACCAAACTGCTTCCTTACTTGCATCAATGGCTACCATGTGTTCTGCCTCTGTAGTTGATAGTGCCACTACAGATTGTTTCTTACTCATCCAACTGATTGCACCTCCAAATAGGTTAAACACATACCCACTTGTAGATCATCTTTGATATAGATCTCCAGCCCAATCCACATCAACAAAACCACATATATCCAAAACTCTGTCCAATCTTGGTCTTCCTTGGTAGCACAAACCATAATCACTAGTGCCACACAAATATCTAAAAACCCACTTCACTATTGTCCAATGCCCCTTCCTTGGTTTTGACATAAACTTGCTCAATACTCCTACTACATGTGTAATGTCTGGTCTAGTACATACCATCACATACATTAGGCTACTGATTGCACTTGCATATGGAACACGAGACATATCCTCTTCCTCTTCTTGTGTCTTAGGACACTGTTCAACAGATAACTTTACACCAACATGAATAGGAACCTTCACCGGTTTACTATCTTGCATATTAAACCTCTTCAATATTGTCTTGACATACTTCCTTTGGTTTAACCAGAGCTTCCTCTTTGT
>APFE031078868.1:18582-29716 GCA_000404065.3 Pinus taeda | reverse complement strand
AATAGAGTAGTATGCTCTCTTTTTGCGCTTCAAGCGATCAGGAAGATCAGAAAATCTACTGATATATTTTCAAAAATAATATAAAAAACTCTTGCTCAGAAATTGCACAAATCATTAAAACTACAACATTATAAGAAATCAAAATCATTTAAAAAAAAACTTTTATTTTCGATTTCAAATTTGAAAATGAAATCTATAGTTTAGTGATTTGATTAAAAAAAACATATTTCCTCTTAGGCTAGGTCTTGTATGCACTGGGACCATTTCTTCAAGCAAGCCAAGTCTTCATATAAACAATTTAACAGGAATTTGAAACTTCTCTACATTTACTTTGTTCTCAGCTTCTGAATTTTTGGAACTCATAATTTCTATAATAATGAGATCCTTTTTTGCATTTGATCTTAATTGTGGACAACATGTGCCATGTTGGGTTGCACAGCTGGGTCTCTTGGATCCCATTCCCTTCATCCAATTATCAATCCTGCTTGATTTCCTGTTTCGATGGTCAACCTCAATCTCGAAATCATTCTCACTTTCTTATCAATCTTGTGTCTCATTTTGTTGTGACTCTTCCGTATGGGCATCACTACTATCTCGATGGGTTTCAGAGTGGAATTTCTTGTGACCATGAATTGAATTCATTCCCACGCAGATCACAATTTATAGAAGAATCGATGGGTTTGGAATTGAGTCATGAATTAACTGATTTGATTTTTTTTACAGCATTGCTAGAAGACGTAGTAGTTTTGACATGTTGTTTTGAAACATGTTTTGTGATCAAACCAAAACAAATTAGGAAAAGTGAAGACATGGGTTTTTCTGGAATAGAATAAGTTACATAACCCAGAATAGTTTCCATGGATTCCTAACTGTTTGAGAGGAAATCGTGGCTCTTCGGGACCCTTTCATTCATGCTTGAGTAAACGTTTGGTGTGAATGTGCTTGAGTAAACTGTGAAACTTGTTCCAGCTAGTGAACTGTCGAACTTGAGTTGTAAAGGATTATTAGGTCCCTACGCTCAGTAAGAATTCCAGTATCACATTAGATTCACTAGGAACGCTAGCATGCAACCCATAGATTCATCTGCATGTGAAGCCAGCTACTACGAGTTAGAAACAACTAGCTTGTGAGACTAGCTTTGGAGCTTCAGAACTGAACCTGTATTGGGAAATTCTCACTCTTAGATTTCTGAAATCGACACAAAACATAAACAATTCTATTAGCTCTTATAGCGCTAGAGCTTACAAATCTACAGCGATCGATACTTCCCATTGATCATCCATGTGATGATGTCTGCAACATACACATTGTTCTGTCGTGAACGCTGCATAGATCCAGCTCGGCTTGAATATACACACAGTTGTTTCGACACCATAATATATCACGCAATAATACATGCATATATTTAACTTATGAATTCACACAGACATGAATACGCAGAACGTTAAGATTTTATTAAACCCTATAAATCTAGCAATACATGGTGTCTCTTGGTGGCTTGGATTTCGAATCCAAGAAGTCACATTTCACAATTCTCGAGAACATGCACTCATTGATAAGAAAGTCTTCAAGCTCATGAACATTTGAAACATTGAGCGGAAAGAGAGGAAATTGTGCGCATTAAGCTATATGTAGTTTTATTTATCATTCCATCCCAGCTTGTCATCCGAACTGTTGTACGCATGATTCCATTACATCACATCTGGCTCACCAATCACTCTTATCCTTATAGCGATTTGAGCCACAATTTGAGCGATTTGAGCATGCAGATTTTGTGAAATGATTTGAGTGATTTGATGATTGCATGCAGATTTTGTGAAGCCACTAATTAGAGAAGATATTGATAATTATCAGCCTAACTCATTCTCCAGTGATTTCACTCGTTCCATTGCAAATATTGAATTGGCTTTCTAGCGTTCCTTCGTGCACACCAATCGGAGCCAAAGAGTGAATATCGTTACAGGTTAACCACTCAGATAAGGAGCAAGTATTGTTTGCAGGTCAACCTTTCAGCCGCTAAGAGACATATGCACGATAGTCACCTGGAAGCATGAAGGACCACTGACGTTGAGCACTTCGAAGGAAATTGTTGGTTTTTTTATTTTTCAGTTTTATAAGATGAATCTTTGTTCTTTATTTCTATAAGTTGGTGAAAGTGTTTCGCATTAGTGATGAAAAGGAAGGTCTATGAGCTCAATATTTATTGTAAAACCACCATTATCTTTGCTCCTATTTTACTTATCATATTTGCATCCGAATGGTACTACATCCATATTTAGTACCTTCTATCGATGGGAAGTTCGTTGTTGCTGGAGGATAAAAGTATTGTTAGGCTGAGATATATCTCTATCAGGCTGAATTTATTTCTCTTTTGGAGGACCAAGAAAACACAAATTTGGGGAAGAATTTTGTTAAGTCTTTGGAGATCGATTTCCATCATTTGAAGTTCAGTGATCTACTAGAATTTGGAGGGCCAAATCCTGATTTTTAATATGGAGTTTAATCTATAGGCTGCAATTGAACAATTTATCTTGTTTTTTAAGCTCATTCCTCTGTTTTCCATATACTTCCATAAATTTTTAAATTACAGTTGACATAAGGTGAAATCAACTCGAGAATAGTAAGCAAGGATTAAAAAACCAATGACTGGGGTTTTATGGTGTGGAACCTAGTTTCTATATAGTCTTCAATATCTCTAATACCACATTTTGCAAGACAGTCTTTGCATTAATGAAAAACCGTTTTTTTCACACGTAGTTTGTCAAATAAGGCTCGAGAAAACTCCACATATCTCCCAATCGGTTACAAATTGGAGCAAATCATTTCTGGGTTTTATAACTGCCCCTGTTTTGAGAAAAACCCACATTTTGTTTTTTTGAAATTCGTTTTTATTTGGCAAGAAAGCGAGTTTTAAAATTATGTATCAAAATTGCTATGCGTTTCTCGCAAACTACTATGATGAAAAATGTTTTATATCTAGAAACCACACTCTGATTCTTATTTGATCAATTGTTAAATAACATAATTGCATTCATAAAAATAAGACCAGGGAGATCGTAGGCATTGCACAAGTTTTCCCATATGTCCCTCATAACGCTTGCTTCATCACAAGCTTGGTGAATTCAATTGTACTTCCCCTAAACATCTCTAAGGGAATCCTCCAAGCATTATTGAGGAGGCATTTGAATACAATCCATAGATAGAAGCATGATTCAAATAACTTCAATAGCACCAACTTTAGCACAACAAATTTTATATTATATTTATTAAAGAATGGGTACTTCCATGAAGTCAGTTAAACGTAACAATCAATAGTAAATAGACGGAAAATTTTACAAGCCAATATTCTTGTAAAATTAGACAATAAATAAACCAGGTCAAGCTCATTCCAGAAGGTTATAACCATACATTCTTCATAGCAAATTCATATATTGTTACAAAAATCAAAAGATAGATCACGAATTTCATGCCTTAACAAAAGAGAGCCACAATGGAACAGGGAGTTGGTTTACTTTTCATGGTTATTTTTATTAAAAATAAATTGTTATTAACTCATGAACTGGACTAAAATTATGCATTTGATATTCTTTAATCTATTTAATTTTGGCATACAATTTTTGCGTAAGAATCAGGAAGGGAATGACCATCTCTTCTTAAACAAACTTATGTTCTTTATGCCAAGTTTTTTTAGCAGGTTTCGGATGATCAAGTGATCATTAAGGAGATTAAATTGTGATGACAATTGGTCTTCAAAAGACTATTGTCATGAGAAATTCTAAAGAACAAGACCATGATCATAAGAACGACATTTCCATAAAATTACAAGTTCTTGTAATTTCCTATAAGGTTTTAATGGTTTGATATGTTGCATGACATATTAGCAAATTCGAAGACTTGGTGGTTGCTCTTAAATGTACAAGGATGGTGAAATACCTATCCACACTTGAATTTGACGTCTACAAGTGGCTGGTCAATGCTGGTCAAACTCAGCTATTTTAACAGATATTCCAGAATTAATGAGCATAATTCTATTTTTGAGATTTTTCATGCTATAATTCACTTTTTCCCAGCAAGTGTCAATATATATTTCTCATTATCCACATACACTTCATTACATTTTCATCAATCCTAACCCACTTCTCATTATCCACATACACTTCATTTACAAGCTTTTTGTTCCACGTTACATAATCATTGTTAGTTTCTGTTTCACTACCCTTGCAAATAAAACCTTTCTTCCATACACCATTGAGTCCATAGTCCTTGAGTCTAAATATTATTCTAGAAACACCTTGAAGCTTGCATGCCTTAAGGGCAAGCTATCCTTCCGATAAACAAGGGAATACATCAACGTCCCTCATTCGTTGGATCTTCTAAGTCTTCAACAACAACAAATTCATCCATACTTAGAAACATGTGTTCAGGGCATCTTGACACTCATCCACATCAAAGATGGGAGCTCTCGTGTTGACTAGTGGCATCCATCATTGGCCACTAAGTTAACAATTTCTTGGTATGTTTGACACCGAAACATTTATTCACATGACAAGAAATGTGCCAATGAGCTGGTTCCTTTGAAGGCTTGAAGACCAATCATTTTGCAGTAGACGAAGCATAATTACATTCATTACTTTTTAGTTTTTTGATGTAAATGACCTAAGGACAAGTCAATAAATAAGGTTGGGGGAAGTGTAAATTCTAAATTTTGTATACCTTCCAAGCCTTATACATTTTCAACCACATTTCAGCAGCAGATTCCGAACATTCAACAGAAGATCTAGCAGTAGATTTAGTAGTAGATGCAGCAACAATAAAAGATTCACTTTTTCGACTTCATCCACCATTTTCACAGCCAAGTAAAGAACACTATGATCAGAATTTTGCAGTCACACATGCACAAATCTCATCCATTTTTGAAAGGGTAAGTTGAGGTATGATATTTTCTAACTTTTAACCATTTAATTCCTTGAAAGCTAGAGTGATAATTTTTGGAAAAACTTCATTTCCTCTTTTCATAAAATTGCCAAAACCATCAGTTTGGGAGGGGAGATACATTTACATTCATACTTTGTCACATTCATATTTTTCCATATTCATATATCACATTCTAAAACCCGCATACTTTCCAAGTATATTTACTATTACATCATCATGAGCATATAATGGCTTTGTAAAAAGTACTTAAAAGCTAATTGGATGCCAACATAATCATGGTTGTCACACAAGAACCAACCATGAAGCATTCCAACAAAAATACCTTGCAATAAAAATCACATTATCATGCAAAGATCATACATTGAATGCAACAAACATAATTTGGTTGAAACACAAGAACCAACCAAGTTGTAATTCAACAAACACACTTTGCAAGTGTTAGTAAATGATATCATGCAAAGCTTAAGCCAAAAATCTCAAGTATCAAAAGTAATGTAATATATTGCATGAGGAAATGCAATACCTTCAGTTTGGGGGTATGTTGGGCCTAAGAATTATCCTTAAAATACATCCACTTTCACTTCATTCACCATTTTCTCACCTCTATTCCACCACCATGTCACCACATTAGCTTCACTTTCATCATTAAATGGGTTACCATTGTGTTTTCCAAAACAATATTAATTCTTAGTATTTTTAAGTGAATTTGTGGTTAAAATTTAGAAAATAATGTCCATATACTTATGCCTAACAATTGGAATGAGAAATTTGACATGTGTAGGTACAAAGGAAGCTTCCAAGGCATCTGTATGTGGCACTCTATGCTCAAATTCGAATTTAAGGAGATCATGGACCTCATGGAGAAGATCATGGACCTCATGGAGGAGATCATGGAGGATAGGGTTATGTGTCACCATTGGTTGAGAAATATGTGTATCAAAGGAGGGAATAGTGGGTCTACATTTATGAGTTTATTATAATAGCTTTTGTATAAATAGGAGTGTTATCTCCTTCATTTGTAATATTCATTCTCTGTAATCCTAATTTTTAGAATCTTAGAACCTAGTAGAATTTAGAATAATTTTGGTTTGGACCATATGAGCTTATAGCCATTATACTTTGAAAATAAGGATGAATAAAATGGAGCTTCTTTGATCCTCTATATTTGACTTCTCTTTTGGTGTGCTTGTGAATCATTGGAAGGATCCCCATTGCCTAGCAAGTACACTTTTATTTTGGTAGGATTTTATTTTATGTTTGTTTGTGAATCATTAGATTACATTATTAGGTTCATATGTTTGAAATATTAACGAATGACCTTTCGTAAGTAAGTATTAATGTTTCCTTCAATGAATCTGATTTGTTATTTAATGTTTGATTCATTAGTTTAAGTTTCTGATTTATATGCTTGAGATATAAATGAATAGTCTCTTGTAAGAGAGCTTTAATATTTCATGTAATCAATCAGAATTAGATTTAAGTGCTTTAATTTCATTAGTTTAAATAGTTTGTCGATTAAGACGATTAGAAATATTAATGAATAGTCTCCTTTAAGGGAGCTTTAATATTTCTTACACTTGTCACAATGTCTTTAGATTTCATTTTGATTAAATGAATAAATAGGTGTTGGAGATCCCAATGAAAGACCTCCTGTAAGGGAGCTTTGGCATTTATTCATCTATCTTAGATTAGTTTGTCTCTAAGTCCATATATATTGGATGATCCTCGAAGTTTACTTACCCGGATTGATGGTAAATGAAAATCTATTTTGCATCCGCATTTTAGACCCAACACAATGGTCACAAATTTTATAGTACTTTTCTAAGGGAATTTGAATTTTGGAGCTTTTCAAGAGATTAATTAGAGGATAAATAGTTTTAGACTATATAGTAATGTTTGGATATGTGTAACCTTGAGCATGCATTCCTTTCATACTCTTCTCAGAAATTTATGAAGAAGTTTAACATCTCTTCTTTCGAAAATCGTCATCGTATTATTTTCTGTCTTCCATAGATGCAAATAGGATGTATATTTATTTGTCATTTAAAGGATTGATGAGGCATTCTTTTTACAGTCGAGTCATCTCATAATTTTTTGAATTTATAATAATCTAATTATTAAGTGAGTTTAAATGGAGAAATTTTTTTAAGTGTTTCTAATCATTATGTTAATCTTCAATCCTTTAAGATTTTATGTTCCTTACTCACTTTGAATGTGAGTGTGAGATGGGGCATTGTTTCTAAATATCATATTAGAATCGATATTTTTCTCACACTATCATTCTTGTTGATGATTCTTGATTCCTCTAATAAATATTAATTATATTTAAGATAGAGGAGTAACACCTCTTTAAAAACGAAGGAGAACACTCTTTGGTTCCCCATGAAGGGTTCACTCAATGTTAATCCTTGTCTTAATAAAAAGAGATAAATAATATTGTATTCTAGGTGTTTTGTTACCAAATCCCATCAAAAAATGCTTGGTTCTTAATGCATGCTACTTTCTTTTAATTCTAGCATGGTATTTTGTACGCTATGATATACAATTCAAGCTTGATTTTGGGAATGCTTCATGTTTGTTTCATTGTGGTTTGCTATAATTATTTGTTGCAACTATATGATATCTTATCAATTGAACCAAAAAAGGTTATATGTGTACATTCATTCCATTGTTTAAGAGATATTTTGGATCCAAGTAGATTGTTTATCAAAATAAAAATCATTCGACAACTGAAAACTTGGCCTTTGTCACTATTCTTTCATATCTTCTAGTACTATTAATTCTAATGTAGCCATTATTGATAATTATAGTGGATAATTGTCTTCAATTAACCCAATTCTATCCACAATTCTAACCTATGCTTCCCATAAATACATGATAGATATTCCCTCCCCAAGCAATCAACCTTCCTAGACACAATATTGCTTAAGCCCATTTGATGCAATTGAGAAAAAATATCAACTCTCATGTGATGGCCTTCTATTATGTGCAAATCAATGAACATATAACTCAAACATTGGAATCATATTCTATTTACACAATATGGTGCAAGGTTTATATGTTTCTTCACCCTACATATATCGTGTGTCTCTTTTCTAGGTCTCCGCCACCCTCACTTTGTTTCTTAAACTATGGATGATTGCAGGGATGACTTGTCCATACCTATTTATAGATTTTACAATTTATTGTGACTGACGGTGATCAATTTACAAGATAACAAGGAACACTGACTACTTTCACCCACTACTCTTGTTGCAACTTATCATTTCTGAGCATGCTTCTTTCTCTTTCTACAAGTGCCATGTTCATGTGTTTTGTAATGCCATGTTTCTAGGCAGTATATGCAATGGTTTTGTATCCTTTTTTTTTAATGTGTGGTTTATATACACTGAAGATCGATGGCCACTACATCCATGAATTTTTTTTGAGTAGATCCACCTAAAAGGATCACTTCCCATTGATTTATTAGCAGAGCCTAACCTTGAGAGCACCAAGGAGAATTGACCCAGTGACCTCAAGATGCTTCTAGCAATGGGAACTCGACCAATTGAGTTAACCTTTGGGACTACAGTTGTTTTGTGTCTTACAATCCCATCTTCTTTGTAATACCTTTTGAATTCTAAAGAAGTGAACTTTCATTCATGATCCATTCTTAAGTATTTGAATGTTTTGCCAGTTTTCTTTTCTACCATTACTAAAAATTGTTTAAATGTATTAACATCAAATTTTCTTTTCAAAATATAAAACCAAACTTTTTCTGGAGGAATCATCTATAAATGTTACAACATATGATGGTTCTTCAAAAGAAATAGTAGGGGATGGTACCCAAATATCAGAATGAATATAATCAAGAATTCCTTTACTAACATGACTACTTGCTTTAAATTCTTGTTTACATTGATTTCCAAATATACATTGTTTGTAGAAATTCAAATTCAAAAGTTTAAAATTTGGAAGTAATTTATGATTCATTTTTACCTATAGTCCTTTCTTGCTCATATGACCCCATTGTTGATGTCATGAGCAAGTGCATTTAGTTGCCTCTTAAGATGATATAACTTCTTTGTTCATCTAAGTACTTCCATCCAATGTGAAAATGTTTTTTGTCTTAGTAGCCTTCATGACCACTAAAGTTCCCTTGGACACCTTCAATATTCAACTTGACCTATAAACTTATGAACGCTAGAATACAAAGCTCCCAAAGAAATTATGTTCTTCTTTAGTTTAGGCACATGTCTAACGTCTGTTAATGTTCTTATAATACCATAAAAAAATTTAATTTTGAAACTTTCCACCCACAATCTTATAAGAAATTTTATTACCCATAAGAACATTTCCACCATCAACTTCTTCATATGAAGAAAACCAATTTATGTGTGGACACATATGATGATAACTGTTATAATCTAACATCCAATCTTCATAGTATTGAGGAATATTACTGATGGACAAAAATTCATCAATCACACATGAGTTTGATTCAACCGAATTTTCCTTGCTTTTGAAGTCATATTTGGATTCTTATCTCTGCCAACAATCCTTCTTGAGATGCCCAGCCTTGTTACAATACCAACATTTGAGTTTTCTCTTTTTTCCTTTAGACTTTGATTTGGATGTACACCTCGACTTTTTTCCTCTTTTTTTGGATCGACGTCTAGCCACCATTGCTTATGGTGTGGAGGTTTCAATACTTGATTTCCTCCTCATATCCTTAGACCAAAAAGCTCCAACAATAGAATCAAATTCAAGAGTTTCAATTTAATTGAAGTTACTAAATGATCCCACAATTCAGGCAATGAATACAACAATGTCATTGCCTCATCTTCACCATTGATTTTAACATCCATACAATACAATTGTAAAATGAGATTACTAAACACATTCAAGTGATCTACAATTTTTGTACCTTCTTTCATTTTTCAAACTATATAGATGCCTCTTCAAATAAATTTGATTTGTCAAGGACTTTGTCATGTAAATACCTTCTAACTTGGTCCATAAGCTTGCTATTGTTGCTTCTCCAATGATGTTAAAGAAGAAATCATCAACTAGACATAACTAAATTGTACCGAGGACTCCAACATCCATATTTTTTTACTCTTCATCGGTCACTGTTGCAAGTTTCTTCCTCCTTTCGTCTAATGCCTTTTGTAACTTTTACCACACTAACAAATCCCTCATTTTAAGTGTCACACATTTAAAAAATATACTATGCATTAAATTTTTCATATTCAAATTTAGTATTTGTTACATTTTCTATTATCCTTTACACAATTAAAAAATATGTATATACACATCTTACTTCATGAATTCAAAACCCTATTTTGAAATCCTTTTAGAAACTTCGTTTTTTATAGAAAAAACCCACAATTTCTTTAAATATGGTCACGATATGTAGTGATCCGACGGTTCATTCTCTCCTCGGTATTACCGACACTTGATCCGTGGCTTGACACCCGATTGGTCCATGAATTCTATTTAAAGCGAATGGAGGGTCATTTGTAGGTTAACCGTGCATGAGAGAAGCTTATGTAAATTTTCATTCTTTATTAATAAATTGCCTGTAGTAGCCACGTTGGCGCAGGCCGTGGACTGTTTCCCTATCTGAGGGTTTTAACCACGTCAAAATACTGGTGTATTGATCTGTGATCTGTTTGTGAGCGGTGTCCTTTTGGTGTTCTGTCTGAGGAACTTACCCTGTAAATTCCTACATGGTATCAGAGCTATTTGAGGGCCGCGTCCGTTGTTGATCCAAATCTGAAGCCGGTAGAACTGCATGCGACTGCCATCTCCTAGATCTGCTATTTCTGTCTGCTTTCAGGCCGAGAGGACTACTCTGTTGTGATGGGAGCATCTGTTCCAGTGAGGAACCCCTTTCGTTTCACGCGAAAAGGTTTCCGATAGCCCTAGCCGCGTCATTTTTTAGATATGGAGGTATACAGTGTTTATTTGCACTTTACTGTTATTTTCTCTCTATTTATTTTGGTTTCGGTTTATTTAGCTTTTTTTTACCGGAGCTATACCTTTCATTTCTACGTATGCTCTTTGCCTTGCGACTCTATGCGATCTGGGCAAATCAGAAACAGAAAGGAAGAATTTTTTCTCATGCGTATGCTCTTTTCACTGCACCTTAGTGTGATCTCGGAAAATCAGAAACATTGAGGAAAATATTTAGTTTCCGGGTAAAGCTAACTTTAAG
>APFE031078868.1:3892-14072 GCA_000404065.3 Pinus taeda | reverse complement strand
AGGCCGTGGACTGTTTCCCTCTCTGAGGGTTTTAACCACGTCAAAATACTGGTGTATTGATCTGTGATCTATTTGTGAGCAGTGTCCTTTTGGTGTTCTGTCTGAGGAACTTACCCATGGCACGAGATTAATGGGGAAATTGATTTGACAATTATTTTAATTTACAGAGGTCTAACTAGGACATAATTTGTGTTTTCCACACACACACACACTGTTGGCCGGATAAATCGTTCAAAAACACATGTCTGCAAAGTAAACAAACACACCAAAACTCAAAACACACACTAATGAATTGACACACTAATGTACAAAATCCATTACATGTATTTCACGCATAATACTTCTTCAGATACAACCCATTGCTAGGCTGTGACAATGCATTTCCCTCATAATCACATAGCTTGTAGGCACCTTTTTGTAAGGCACGAACCTTCCTACTCCCAATTTATCATTGGCCTAATCATAGAGAAGGACCAAGTCACCTTCAACAAAAGTGCGGGGAGAAACTGTTTAGTCAAAGTGAGCTTTGACACATTTCTTTTGAGCTTCGATGACCATCTACTGGGTGTAAGGGCGTGGGTGGGGCGTACTGTTGCGGTTGAAAATGTGGCATTCATGGCATTTTTGAACAACTAGAATAAAATCTTTGAAGATAGAAGGCTAGAAATAACCAGCGCAAAGAATTTCTGAGTGGTGGCATAGCCTGACATATGACCACCACAGGCACCAAAGTGGCAATCATTCAAGACCTATTCAGCCTCTTCTAGGGTGAGAGACCTGCGAAGAACAGATTCCACATCAACCCAATACAATGTATCACCAAGGATCCGATAGGGTTGGGATTGATGCTGGATGCAATGCCAGTTGGATAGAGACAACTCATATAGGAAGGATTGGGTTTGAAGATAAATGATAATATCTCCATACCACGGGTCCAGAGTGCTAATTAGATACAGAGTTTCATTGGTAATTTTCTCAGTGAAATCAGTAAATGTGCTTGCAGATGGAAGGACACATATTAACTCAGCAAAAAAGAGCGATTGCTTTGATTTGGAAATAGTAAACTCCAAATCAAACTCCTATAGGATAACGACCCATTTGGAGTATTTCCCCCCCAGTAACTAACGAGTCAGTATATAGGTCATGGGGTTGCAATCAGAAATCATTGTGGTATTCCGTAAAAGAATATGGTGTCAAAATATTTTGACAACATGGACTGCTGCCAAGGCATGCTTCTCGACATGGGCATATTTAGACTCAGTATCGATAAGATTTCGGCTTAAATAATAAACTATGTGCTCGTTGCCATCGTCATCATCCTAAACTAACACCATAGCAATAGTAGTATCAGTTGCTGCCAAGTACAAGAAATAATAGCGTCAATGATCACGGGGATACAGTAAAGGAGTACTAATAAGTGTGTCTTTCAAAGGGTCGAAGGATTTTTGGGCAACTTCATCCAAAATGAAAGGGATCCCCTTCTTAAGTAAGCGATTAAAACCCTTGGTGAGTTCAGCATAATTAGGAATGAATCAATGGAGAAAGTTAGCCTTTCCTTGGAGGCTTTGCAATTTGAGCAATGAGGTAGAGGGGGTAAGTTGACAATGGCCTCAAATTTTAAAGGATCGATCTAAATACCTTCGCAGGACACCACAAAACCTAAGAGTCGACTAGATTCAATGCAAAAAAATGCACTTGTGCATATTGATATGGATGTTATAATGTCGAAATCATAGAAAGATGGATCTTAAGTGATATGTATGGTCACGATGCTTAGAAAAATGGGTTGGTAATTCATCAAGGTAAGGCTAAATAATGTGTCGAATATCGTGAAACGCATAAGACATTTCTCTTTAGAAGGAAGAGCCAACATTTTTTAAACTGAAAGGAAGATTTTTATAAGAAAAAGTGCCCTAGGGATAGATAAAGTCCATTTTAAGTTGATCAGTGGGTGAAATGTTAATTTGGATATAACTAGAAAAACCATACATGAATGAGAAAATCTCACTCCCGGCACACTCATCAATGATCTCATCGATAAATGGAGTGGGATAATTGTCTTTTGAATATTCATGATTGATATCGTAACAATCAACACAAACACGGATCATGCCCTGCTTTTTAGCAACAGGGACAATGTTGGACACCGAATCTATCAATGGGATGGGATAAATAAAACTCGCTTTTAAAATATTCTCCACTTCTTCTTTAATATCAGCCTTTCGAGGATGCATAGGGAGAAGTCGTTGATGAATAGGCTTGGCACCAAGATAAGTCAATATTTCATGCACCACTATTGCTACATGATACCAGGCATTTCCTCGTATGACTATGTGAAGACGTCTCAAAATTATTTAAAAAGTTGATTGTAAACCCTGATCTCATATGGAGAATAGGAAACCCCAATATGAATGTTCTCAACAATTCCAAGTTTAATGGAAATGTTAAGAGGAATAGTAGTACTGATGTTTTCCATATTACCTTCTGACAGGACTTCATGCACTAGGGCAGGTGTTTGAAGTGGAGGCGTGGGGAGATGAGAAACAAATGCTTCAAGACATGAAGGCAACTCACCGAGGCTGGGAAGAAATGAAGAATGATGATGGAGACCATTCCAAGGAGTTTCGTCTAGAAACATGACCTCAACAATACACTCGTCGGTGGAGAATGTCTTGTTCAAAGGATCCAGAGAATCCCAAGAACCAAGCCAAGGATATGGCACATAAGTGTTGAGGTTCATACAAAAAATAGTATGACTTTCTGAAGCGGCCATCAAATCTAAGACAATTTCCTAATAATTTTTCTCCAATGGACTCAAAGGCATAAAATCGCCAAATGAAGAAATTTGATCTGGGGTAAGAATAATCCAAGGATCCATAGAAACCAAGATCATATTGATTAAAGTAACATTCATATGTAGGAGAGTAAAAGTACCCATTAAAGAAGAGTCTTTGAAGAGACCTGCCCCAACACTCTCATAAGGAATTTCAGTATCTCCCACAAAAGGGACGTTGTCATTCAATGAACCAGAAGAGAAGAAAAACAGTTGGTTGTCAGTGAAAATTTTTCTTTCGTGAGGAAAACGAAGCACCCAGAACAAAGAAGAAACCACACAAAACATAGTGTGGGTCCATCTTCACCTGAGAAGAAGGTTGTAGCTGAGATTGTCATCTACAACTTCCACTTCTAATTCAATAATATTTCCTTCCAATGTAATCGACAAGTTCATGAGAATATTGTATGGACGTGAGCCTCTGCCATCAAAGGCCTCCAAGGTGTTCGGGGACTGGTTAAGAGAAGTAGATTCAATGGCCTTCCAACATGAAACAAACATGATGCAGTTGGAAGCACCTTCATCAATAATAGTCCGATGGATCGTCTTTCCTCTAATAAGAACTTGTATCAGAAAAGCATTCTGATGAGGAAGATAAGGAACGTGGTTTTCAAGATCAAAGGTAATCAAACTCAAATCGACATGATCAATAGCACCTATAGCATACAATAATGACTTTCGCTACATTGGACAGGTTTGAAGAACCTCCAAGGCATACATTTCCGAAGGTGCTTGAGCTAAATCCTCAAAAATATTGTAGTGCTATGCAATTCTAGCATTCAGATTATAAGATGATTTCTAAAGTACACCCTTGGGAGATGATCGGATTACGGACTCACTATTAGGGCACTCAATATGGAGCAAACCAAAACTAAACAGAGTAGATGTAGAAGGAATATTGGTGACTTCTTTCTCCACTGTTTACTTATGCATCATTTGATAGTCCTTTGTTCGAGTAGCAATCGAAATATGTGATGAAACTTGCATCATGAAAACTTGGGAACCAGAGGACGCAAAGGATTGAGGTTGGTCTACCAACTGCATCTACTGAGATGGAAAAGGTTCTTTTAAAATATTTGGAGTCCCTTTCAACAAGCGGTTAACTTCTGAACATCTGGGACAATCCTTGGTGTAATGATCTTCCTCACAGATGAGGCAAGGATATTTGGGCTTCCTCTTAGAAGCATCATCAGCAGATGATTTGGCTAGATCCTGTTTTGGGGAATCGACTTTGGCTTTACCTTTGCCCTTTTTCTTAGCTTTATAGGCCTATCTACTATGGTAGACTGAACAACATGTACCTCAAAGGTTTTACCAGGACTTGATGAATTTTTTGAAGGATTATTGGAACCAGTGTTTGAAATAGATTTCTGCTTCAAGGAATATTTTGTGGAAGTTTCAGACATGAAACCAATTACACCATCAATAGGTGGTACATTAGGAGACTTTTGTGTTTTCAAATCCGAAGATGGTCTCAGAGCATCATGCAACATCTCATACTCGTGCTAGATTGCGAATAGACTAAGTCTAGATTCGGAGCATAGGCAATAGCTTGCTCTTCAGTAACACATCCACCCATAGCTATATCCTTACCAATCTTGTTAACGAACAATTTCATGGACCATTCAGTCAACAACTCATCATCAATCTCGAATTTGATGAGGTGACACCGACCTCTCCATTCATGGATATGATCGGAAATGTGGGTCTGGGTATCTTGATTAAGGGATGTGAGCAAATGAGTATTAGTTTCATACCGAACCAACAATGGAAGTAGGTGATGAAGGCCATAGTTATAGAGCTAAAGTCAGCATAGGTAGCTCGAGGCAACTCAATATAACATTTTATGGTAACACCTATAAAGGTTCTCTGAAAGAGGCGAAGACGGATAGAATCGTCAACATATGAATTTTAAGAGAACCATAAGTGATATGTCATCGCATGGGCTTGCGGGTCCTATTTAAACTTTCCTTCGAATTTGGGGCAATCGCATGGAATTTTAGTTGGAACCTGAGGCCAGTATGGTGAATGAAAAATAGGATCATTTATGAGTCGTGAGACATCAAGAAGCTCCAACGTAGCCAAGAAAGGCAATTGCGTGTTGAATGACATATAGGGTCTTTGAGGAGACCCAAACTATGGGTTCCAACCTTGCTATTAAGGATTTTTTCCCCACAGTGGAGGATTTTTTCCATATGGGATTTGTTTTTCCCCCCACTAAGGGTTACCCTAACCATAAGCTAGATTTTTTTCAGGGTAGGTTTGATATTAACTTACCATAGGCCATTGATAAGCATTATATGTGGCATATGGGTTGTAAGGTTATTGAACCTGTTGACCCTGAACCTGAAGAGATTGACCCTGCTGTTTGACCTTGGGCTTGTAAGGGTTGACCTTGTTGATATGCATATAAAGCTTGTTACTGCAAATGTTGACCTTGTTGCTGCAAAGCCTGACTTTGTTATTGTAAAGGTTGACCTTGTTGTTGCAGAGGTTGGCCTTGTGAGTAAAAAGGTTAAGTAGACTACTGAACAGACTGAGTTTGCTGCTGCAAAGGCTACTGAGATTGCGACAAACATTGCCCCTTCTGTTGTAACAATTGCCCTTGTTGTTGCAATATTTTCCCTTGCTTATGCAAAGGTTGTCCTTATTGCTGCAAAGGTTGTTGGACAATTCCTTGGGATATACCCTATGGGTATTGGTAATTTCCAAATTGACTCTAACCATATCCACCAGGAATAGAGGATTGACTAGGTTGGACATAAGCTCCCACTTGAGGAATGTAAGACGGGTTAACTAAGGCTTGCAAACCATATGGGACATAATCCTGTTGGAGTGGAATCTGAGCCATATAAGGATGTTGATATTGGATGTTACCTAACCCAGATGGACCAACAGGGTTAGGAATACCACCATAATAAGGTTTATTAACTCCAACCATGTGAGTTTGTAATCCACTCACATTGGTTTCACCTGACACAAGAAGAGTATTTTGATCTTGCCCTATAGACGGTGGCACATTCTATCCACTTGATAGAGGGGTAGAAAAACTATTTGAAACCGGCCTAAAACAATCGGTTGCAGTGGAAGGGTCAGTTGAAATGATGAGACAGGCTGCGATGGAATCGTAGGTTGAAGAGGAACTGATGTGACAACAGTTTGTATAGAAGTTTGAGAGGTTGCGTTTGGAATGAATGGACCAGATGTAGGCATAGAATTTGAATACCAAATGGTATTTTGATACAATGATGAAGTGCCAGGAGTACCCTAAACTAACTGAGCTAAGGTTGTATAACCAGGTGGCAACATGGGTCCACTAGTTTTAGAAAGGGTGGGAGATGGATCTCTTCTTGTAAAAGGAAAGCCTTCTGGAGGAAATTCAAACCCTTGTTCATCATCAATATTAGGAGTATGGGTAGCGGAAACTTCTGAATGACCTGGAGAAGAGGTTGGGATTTCACCTTCTGACTCCATAGATGGAAACAATTGGTGACGAGGAACCCGAGATGTGTGAGCAGAAAACTCCAAAGGAATTCCAGGCTGATCGTAAGGGCTGTAAGGACGCTAAGGAGATATCACAACAAAATCAAATAATGGACTCGACAGATAAATAACAAGCCTCTATGGACTCTCAGGGGCCTGAATATGATTGTCTGGGGTCTCAGGATCAGATTCTTGAGGGGACCAGGAATCCGATGGAGGTGGACGAGAAGACAGGGGTTGGATATTTGGAATAATCCCAAGTTCAAAACCTTGATCTTCAAGTGACTGAGGAAGCTTCGGATGAACTCCTTGGGAGGCCCCTTCAGTATCATATGATGAAGGGGAACTATGAGATGAATTCAATGGTTCAGCCATGATGACTTCCTCTCAAGAGAAGAAAAGGAAAGGATATTCGTTAAGGGCTTTATTAATAATCTTGAAATTAACAAGGAATTACTCAATATTGGTTCAAGAAGCAACTACTTGGGTTCAACATGTTTATCATGGGAAGTTATTTTTAGAAACAAAAACTTTTCCTTTTCATCTTTTAAGAGTCGAGAAAAGGGGAAAAAGGTGACTCTAGTAGCTTTGGATGGTTTAGCGAGCTTGAAAGGACAAGTGCTCGATGATCTTTTCAAATTTAAAGAGTCAGAAAAGATTGAAATGATCACTCGGGTAACTCTAGGCAAAAGGAGTACCAAGTAACCATGAACTGCAATATACACCTTAGCAAATAAATTTACCAAGGACTTGACATACGTGCAAGGAATCTCCCCAAATGTTGTGTTCAGTGTATCATGTTTATAGGGCGACAGACTCAACTTCCTATGGATAAAGTATTGCAACCTATGAATTTCTCCCTTTATATACTTGATGGTACAGGGAGCACAAGTCTATGCTAGTGCTGTCTAATGCAAAACTGAATAACAATCGCTAAGTTTTATAGACACCAGAACACATCCCTAGCATAGACCACTAAGTATGAATGTTATTGTTTCAAATGCTCCTTAGATTAATTGATAGATTTAAAGTTGACCTTGGAATTATGTTTTCAATTCATGGCCTTAACAACGTTACCTGTTCCTAAAATGCAACTAGATGATGAAATGAAATCTTTTCATTCAATGAAAGCTATCTATGTAGGGAAGAAAATCACCCAAATCATGCATCAAACCAATGCAAAAGTGCATCAATGACAATTTTCAAATGCTAAATGAAAAACATGAAATCTAATCTTTTATGTTATAAGAAAATGCAATGCCAAATAAAAACCTTAAAGCAAACTACTTTAAGATATAATGATGATTTTTTCCTTTTCACTTTAGTGCAATCAATGTAATCTAGTTCAAAAAAGTAAAAGAGAATGCAAGCAAGCCAACAAACATGAAAATCTCTTTCACATTAATGATTTGAATGCAACACAAAATGCTTCAAAAACTATTGAAAAGATAAACACTTTCACTTTTGCTTTTCGAAACACATACTCAAAGAAAACACTTCCTTTCGATTCAAATGAGATAAACAATTTATAATTTATTGTTTTTCAAATGGAACTTAAGTGACTTTCACAGTATCTACTCAATCTGACACTAATGAAAACAAATTAAGACACAAGAACCAAAAGTGATTTGCAAAGGACGCCCAAACACACAAAAGACTCTTTAACACAGGTAATTGATCTCCGATGAGAAGACTAGCAAGTGGATGAAGGATGACCTAGAAGACCAAGAAACCCTAAAAGGCTTAATCAAACTTCAAACACACTTAAACCAAGTTAAGAGGTGATTGTAAAAAGACAAGAAAAGAGTCAACTAAAAACACACTGGTAAATCACTGGGAGAAGGTAAAAAGAACTGAAGATCAGAAGACAAACCCTAAATTTATTTAACCTCTGCTATTATAGCACATGTTAAGAGAAAAGAAACTCACTATTGTAATTAAAAAAAAAAAAATATGTGATATCATCGCGACTGTCAGGGAAAAAAACACAATGGGCAAGAAAAACAAAGAAAGAGCACAAAACTTCAAGAACATCTCAAATTAACAACCTTCAAGCATTGACCGAAAATTGAGACTAGCTACAGACAAGCAATGAAGTCTGGGAATGGATGGTTGATCAAACTTGTCAAAAGAAAAGGTGAATAATTGGATGGAAAGGATCATATGCTCCCCAGTGGAGTCACCATTTTTTTGACAAGGTTAATCCTATCTGCAGACAAAGACAATCCTCTAGCTCAATGAGTGGGTCTAGCAACTGAAGTGACAATCAACTAGACATCTTCCTAGGTTACAATTGAAAAGAAGAATGAAGGAGATGGCCTACCTTTTTCTGATGCTATTCTGATTTCCTTTGTTGAGGACCCTGAACCGCTTGTGTCACGGGCTTGTTCCTACTTCTCTTAGTGTTTATGCACCTGCACAAGTGATCAAGACACAACAAGGCATGCCAAAATAAATATAAAATCCAATAGCGACCTACTTAACTGATCCAGGAATGTCAAGCTAAATGATACATGAACATACACATTTTGGAAATATGAACCAACAGTTGTGTGTTGTTAGAAAGTAAAGGGAAACTTACAACCAAAGCCTTGATGTTGATAGGCTCTCCTTGAGTGGTAATCCAAGTCCAAGCCAAGAAATATCCAAGCACTCCTTCTCCAAGTAAAATAAATAGCCTCTAGGCACAATCTTAGCATAAGGGTGAAAATAGACATAAACAAACCATTTGGGAATGGGAGAGGATGAATTTATAGGCTGGGAAAGGGAGTTAGGACCTCTCCAAAGATAAGATTAGGCCCTCATGTCAAGGAGGTAGCTCATAGGGATAAGACCAGGAGGCCAAGTTTGGAGGATTCGACCTCATCTATGCCAAACGACATCCAGCTCGTCTCTTTGGAAGCTTCTAGATCACAAAGCTTCTCATCCTTTTTGGGATCGTCACAAGTATGTAAAGGAACAGAGCGATGCCATCGTTGGTCAAGTACATTGCAACAAGTGACCATCATTGTTTTAAGTCTTATAAGAGTGATGATTCTCATTTTTGTGGTTTAAGAGCTATTTCTTCAGGGAAATCTCAAGGCATTTTCCAATCAAAGTTTTAGGATGGATCTAAGTTGTATACATGAATGAGTAAACTACATAATGGTCATGTTTCAGGCACTCCAGGGTATGTCACAGGGAAGTGCAGGAGGTGTGACAAAATATTGTGTAACAAGTAGTTAAGAACGAATTCTTGTGCAATATCGTATTTAATGAGCCTCTTCCTTCTCCTCCATTCCTGGATATGATCATAAATGTGGTTTGCCTAGTCTTGGTGGAAAGTAGCTAAGAGCTCAGTTCTAGCATCATAATGAAGGAACAACTGAAAATGGTTTAAAAGCATGGTAGCCAAATCACCAAACAAAGTGAAGGTGCCCCCTGGGAGTTCAATGTACCATTTTGTTGAAAAATGTGCAACAAGAAATGTTAAATTTAGAATGTGCTAAAAATAGCATGTCTAAAAATAGCAGTTTTCCCAGTGAGGTCATTGGCCACATTGGGTGAAAGGTGAAACTGCTAAAATAGAAAGTTCTAAAAATAACAATTCTGGGTCCATCCTATTTATAGCAGTCCCTAGTCTATCTATAGGAAGTAAAATTAATTTTGGTCTTAACAGTAGTTGGAAATATTAATTAATTAATTCAATTGAGTTAATTAGTTAAGGAAATTCGAATTTGAAGTCTTTGTGAGCATTCACATGAGTTGTCCCACTAATTGAGGGAATAAGTATGAGTTCTATAATGAGACAATCAGTTGACTTATTTCTAACTAGTCAAGTCCAGTTAGATTATTTTAACAAGTTGTTAAAATAATAAAATATAG
>APFE031078856.1:68953-124057 GCA_000404065.3 Pinus taeda | reverse complement strand
TAAGTGGCATGACAGATATATCAAAGAGAAAACGTTTCAAGAGGGAGATTGGGCATTACTATTTGATTCCAAGTTTAAAGACTTCAAAGATAAATTTCAGACTCATTGACTTGGGCCATATGAGATCAACAAAGTCTTTAGCAATGGAGCAGTAAGAATCAATACCATTGATGAATTTCAAACTCCTCTTATTGTGAATGGCCACAGATTAAAGATTTATCATAAGCCACTCTCAAAAGAGGAATTTGTCAAAATGTTTCAAAAGAATTCTGCAATAAGGCTGGTGAAGAAGAATCCTTCTTCCCCACCAGCCTAGCCTTTATTCTTTTCTATTAAAAAAAAAAAAAAAAATTGGTATTAAGCCTGAAAACCAATCACTGATTGGCAGTCTTATACAGAAAATGTAGACTGAAAATCAGGGACACCTGACACTATATTTTCCAAAAAATAAATCTCTCTTTCTTTCCCATTTCCACTTCACTTCATTTCCATCCCACTCCATTTCATTTTCTTTAACTCCACTCACTTCATCTCACTCCATTTCATCCATTTCATCAATAAAATTATTTTTCATGACCATTTCCATTCAGATAGTTATTGTCTAACTATCTTTATTTAGCCAAGTTGTTGTTGTGCCACTTTCCGCAGCTGGAATCAGTTTCCGTAGCCAGAAGCAGTTTCCGCAGCCACCACTCTGTTTTTCAAATTTACAGTCAAGATGTTAGTGCAATAATCATGAAAATGCAGGTATGACTAAGCATATGCTATGAAGACATGTACATGGAGCATCTACCAACATCAATAAGGAGCAATTGATTAAGGGCTAATGGACAACCAAAGACAAGGATTCCAAGGTATGGGCAAAACTTTCTTTCAAATAGCAATTAAAGGCACAATTTTGCATACTTATTAAACCTTAAAGCTCACTATGTGCAATGATTACTACAATATCTCCATTACCATTCCACGACCTTACTCCATGAACCATACATTTATTCCCTAAACGGTCTCATGATTATTTTTCAGGTTTAACTCGTAGATGACTCCACTTTCACACTCCACTTGTACTCATGAGATGTGACCTATTTAATTACGGCTCCTCTCCACTGTACTTTGCGTAACCATTTCATCAACATGTAACGTCTCTCACGTATCCATTCAATTCAAAAATTCCGACTCCACTTCACTACCCTACCATTTTGTTAAAGCCACACCTCATTCGGATACGTCTCCATTTCATTTTGTGAACTCATCTCGGCTGCTCATCCTCTGTTTTCACTTACAGTTCTTGAACACTCCCATTACCCATATCCATCTTTCATTTTCAGCCACTATTCTTCCATAAACCTTGCAACCTAGACATCTTACCTCTATTAAAACCCTCACACGTAGTTGAATTTCAGTTGAATTTCAAACAGAGGAAAAGATGGGACGGTTACTGAGGGCAGAGCCAGAAGGGACTAAGTTCTTAGAAGGATACCCTCAAGTAAAAGAATTGTTGAAGAAGGCTAAATGCCTCCACTTCATACAGAAATTTAAGGGCCACAATAAGGAAGTAACAAAAGCCTTTGCAAGGTCTTTCAATGACCAGGTGGTGGAGATTGGAGACCTGAATTTCACAGTTATTGAAGGTTCAATTGCAGCTACTACAGACTTGCCCCAGGAAGGTGAGCGTTGGTTTAAAAACAAAATTTTGGATGACCAGGCATGGAGAATTATATTACGTAACCCAGGTATGGACGTTACTGTATTCACAAAAGGAATTCCTATTCATGCATTAAAAGAAGAATGGGCCAACTTACTGTTAATCATTCAAAAGTTTATCACTTGTGAAGGCCAATTTGGGGCAATGTACATGTATCATACTAGGCTATTGATGAACTTCTTAGAGAACCAAACTCTTAATCTACCAAAAGAACATTGGGGACATAGAACATCATTTATATCTTCATGGACTCGTGAGGATTCTAATTGAAGATCAATTGAAGAAAAAAAAAGATACTTGGGAACGGTTTCTAGTAAGAAACTACTTTCAAGAGCCATCTAAGGCACCTGAAAGCAATACACCAAAGGCACCAAGAAGGAGTAGAAGAAAAGGAAAAAGTGCCATAATCCAAGACTCCCCTATTGACAAAACTAAAGAAGTTGGTCAAAAAGAGAAGGAGGAAAGAACTAAGGACAGAAAACAGAGAAAATTGAAAGGAAAAAGGAACATACAAGATGTTTACCAATCATTAGAGCCATCTATAGAGGAATTCTATCAAGTTTTATCTGAGAGACTAGTGCATCTTCGAAAGCAAGATGCCACAGCTAAGAAGAAAGAAAAAGGAAAAAAAAACATGGAAGAAGAGAGTACTAGCCCACAGTACTTAAGAAGAAGCAGCAGGCTCAGAGGAAAGTGGAGGAAAATATAAGTAAAAGGACCCCACTTCATCGACTTAGGTGGGGAAACACCCGATAAACATCCAGTTGGCCATAGTCCACCTCATCCTTTGCCAAATATTGGAATCAGTCCTCCAGATGTTGATGTAAGCCCTTCTCAGCCAGAATTAGAAGGCAATCCTCCTCCTCAACAAGACTTTGAAGCCAGCCCAAAGAAAACACCCGAAATAGATCCAAGACAGCAAGAGGTGTATGATTACCTCAAATCCTTAGAGAAGATAGTTGTAGGCCCAAGCACATCATCCACTTTGCCTCACATAACACAAGATGCACAAGTCCAATTTTTGAAACAAGACGTGTTTGGACTGGAGGTTTTAAACAGGCATATTAAACAAGAAAATGAAGCATTAAAAGAGCAAAGAAAAGTGGAAAAAATTGTTCATCATAATACTATGCTACATTTGGGACTGTGGCAGAAAAAGAGCAAGAAATTAAAGAAAAGGTGCAGAAAGTTGAGTAGGGAATTAATCAATCTCAGATTCAAATGTTTCATAAGGAAACTAACGATGGTGGTAGCACCAAGAAAGAAGATAAGAGTATTGGATGTACTAGCATAGGCTTCAAAATACATAGACTAAAGGGAGATGACTAAAATTTTGGTTGCATGAGGACATGCAACACCTTCACAGTGGGGGTATGTTGAGTCCCAAACTTGCATCTTCCCTATACACCTTTTTAGCCTTTTTTCCATTTACCTGAACCTCCAAGCTATCAAATCATTGCATATTAGTTTTAAAAAAGCATATAAATGGTTTCTTAGCTATTTCTTGTCACTGGTGTTTGATTTAGATTTTTGCTCAGTCAGCTGCGAAATCTTGTCACTTTCCGTAGCCAGAATCAGTTTTCGCAGCCTTTTTGTTGAAGTCTATGTTACAGGTGTCTACTGGAGAATCCAGCCACATGGGCAAGCTGGAAATGATGTGGACATGGAACATGTCCCCTTGGTTCAGCCGAATCACTCACTGAAGACCGTGGTTAAGGCTAGTCAAATGGTGGTTAACACTAAGAGTTTTCCAATGGCAGGACTCTATTTTTCATCACGAGGAGAATTGCGTGGCAAGATCCTAAATCTCAGGAGGTGTGCTAACACCTGGGGACTGCCCCGTGAACCAAATCTAACAGCCACCCTCCTTGGATTTATTTCTCACGGCTACCATACTGCTAGATTTCCAGACATGGTCATTTACGTGTCTGTTTACCAGCGTAGATCTTAGGAATTAGTTGTGTCATTTCCTATTATAAATAAAGCATCCTCGTATGCGTATAAAATATTTTTTGGTATGTAATCTTGACTGTTTTACGAGCCACTGTGCCGTGACTTGATCCTTATGTTATGACTGTATTTCAATATATGAGAAGACACTGCTTTTAAGTTCAAATCTGTGATTGATTTATGATTGACTGAGGTTACAGAGGGCCCCTGTACACTAAGGTTCTATAGTTATTGTATAGTTCCATGTTTTCTTCATTTACGTTCTTGATGCCATAATTGATTACTTGTATATACTACACTGCTCATGGTATTCATGTTGATTGTGTACATAGTTTGTTTTATGCTTTCTAATGACTGTTAACTGATCAATGTTTTATTTCAGGTTCTAATAGATAGCTCAGGCAAGTGCACAATGCTTTTTGATACTAATGACATGATGGAATTATCTTGTCCTACTGCTGATTTTTTTTATTAGTTCTAATTCCAGCACTGTTTATTTCTTTCAGTTTTTCTTTGTTCATTTACTTTTCTGCAAGATAGATATTAGACTATTCATGTCATTTTCAATTACCTCCTATAGCCAGAGCAAGTCGAATGGTGAGGAATTGAGTGTGAATGTATAGTCTGATATTAGTTTATTTACTTTTGCAAGTTAGTGATTAGATTACTCATGTCATTTTTGGTTAGCTCCTATAGCCAGAGCGAGTCGAATGTGTTAGGATATTCCGACACATAAAAAATAGTTAAGTTCAACTTGGTCTAGTATAGAGTTAGGTATAGAGTTACGTAAAGTGTGTTTCTTTACCGTTGTACATTTTGTAACTTACAATCCGACGGTCACGATATGTAGTGATCCGACGGTTCATTCTCTCCTCGGTATTACCGACACTTGATCCGTGGCTTGACACCCGATTGGTCCATGAATTCTATTTAAAGCGCATGGAGGGTCATTTGTAGGTTAACCGGGCATGAGAGAAGCTTATGTAAATTTTCATTCTTTTATTAATAAATTGCCTGTAGTAGCCACGTTGGCGCAGGCCGTGGACTGTTTCCCTCTCTTAGGGTTTTAACCACGTCAAAATACTGGTGTATTGATCTGTGATCTATTTGTGAGTGGTTTCCTTCTGGTGTTCTATCTGAGGAACTTACCCTGTAAATTCCTACATGGTATCAGAGCAATTTGAGGGCCGCGTCCGTTGGTGATCCAAATCTGAAGCCGGTAGAACTGCATGCGGCTGTCGTTTCCTAGATCTACTGTTTCTGACTGCTTTCGGGCCGAGAGGACTGCTCTGTTATGTTCGGAGCATCTGTTCCAGTGAGGAACCCCTTTTCGTTTCACACGAAAAGGTTTCCGGTAGCCCTATCTGCATCATTTTTAAGATCTGGAGGTATACAGTCTTTATCTGCAGTTTACTGTTATTTCTCTCTGCTTATTTCAGTTTCGGTTTATTTAGCCTTTTTTTAACCGGATATATACCCTTCATTTCTGCGTATGCTCTTTGCCCTGCGACTCTGTGCGATCTGGGCAAATCAGAAACAGAAAGGAAGATTTTTTCTCCATACGTATGCTCTTTTCCATGCACCTCGTGTGATCTCGGAAAATCAGAAACATTGAGAAAAATATTTAGTTTCCGGCTAAAGCTAACTTCGAGCCGTAAGGTTCGTTTTTCTTTGCATATTCATGTTGGGTTTTGTGTTTTTGTTTCGCAGGAAAAAAGAGCTTCTCAAGGCAAGCACGCAACCCAAGGCCGCCCCCCCCTCTCTCTCTCTCTCAAATTTTTTGTATAAATCAGTTGGTTCAAAGGTATTTTAAGAGAGTAGAGGTCTTGGGTTCAAATCTCCATTTTGTGGGGGCGTTTTTTTTTTTCATTCCCGCACATTCGCGCACTTTGCCGGCAACTTCAACAATTTTTTTTCAAAAAGCCATAACTTCTTCATCCGGAAGCCTTTTTCAGAGCCGTTTTTTTTAAAACAGCCTAATTTTTCGATATCTATCCATTGGAACACTTACTTTCAGCATCTTCAGCTTCAGTTTTTTAAAAAAATGGAAAGTCGATGCCAAGTCATTCTTGACAGCACTAACTACTTCCAATGGGTATCCTACATGGAAGATTTACTTAGAAGTAAAGGTCTCTACAGAATAGCCACGGGCCAAGAGAAGAAACCAAAAGATGAAGACAAGGTTGCAAAATGGGAAAATAGACAAGATCAAGCACGTGGTTTGATAGGGATGTCTATTTCTCCTGATCTTAGATTCCATATTGCAGAACTTGATACTCCTCATGAAGCATTGGAACAAATCACTAAAGTTTTTGGGATTAAAAATGAAATTAGAGCCCATCAACTTGAAAATGAGTTGCTTACATTGGATCCTAATAATTTTTTCTTGCATTGAAGATTTCTTGTCCAAATTCAAGACCCTTAGATATCTCTTGGATGGTGTTAAGGTTAAGAAAGAAGATAGTAACCTTATTTATTCCATCCTTACAAAGTTGGGACCAGCCTACTCTGTATTTGTTTCCACCTTCCATTCTACTAGGGAAGCTTTCATTTGTCAAGGAAAAGACTACAAGGCCCCTTCCTTTGACTCTTTTTGTGATTCTTTAATAAGAGAACAAGAAAAACTCTTACATCTTGGTCTTCTTAATCTTGGAAACTCTTCCAAGAAAGCGTTATCCGCCCAGCAACAACCAAATTTAAAGAATCCTAAGAAGTCATATCCTAAAAAGAATGGTCCTAAACCAAACAAGGGTCCTAAGCAAACTCAGTCTCAAAATGAAAGATCATTTCAACAAAATGATAAGACCAATAAAAACAAATGGAAGAAGACTGATAGACATTGTAACTTTTGTAATCGAGATGGCCACTTAGAATCTAAATGCTTTAAGAAGATGGAAGCCTTGGAAGCCGCAATGAAGAAACATAACATCCATGTGGAGCATTCTTATACTTCAACTTCAACTTCATCTTCAGGAATGGCACTTTCTGCATGTCGTTGTCAATCATCTCAGTCTGGTTATGCATTAAATGTATCTTCTTCTTCTCATTCTCATGAGTGGCTCATTGATTCTGGAGCCTCTTATCACATGGCCAAAAACAAAGCCATGTTTTCTTCTTTACATGATTGTAACACCAAAAATATATATGTTGGTGATGATAGATCTCTTAATGTTGTAGGGACTGGAACTGTTCATCTAGACAATGGTCAGTTTAATGATGTATTATGTGTTCCAACCTTATCCAGCAACCTTCTATCTGTATATCAGATAACTCATTCAGGTGAAGGTAAAATTGTTGAATTTTCACCTCATGATGTTGTAATCAAAGATCTAAGAGATCCTAAACAGATTCTAGCTACTGGTATTGCTGATGATTCCACAAGGTTGTATAAGTTTCACAACTTTGGGTCATCAAATTTTCCCTCAGTATTTGTTGCTCATAATGATGAAGTGAGCAAACTTTGGCATGAGCGATTTGGTCACTTAAACTATCGCTCCCTTCAGCATCTATGTAAAGAAAATATGGTGACAGGTCTTCCTATGGTATCTTGCAGAGATGGTGTTTGTTCCGGATGTGTACTCGGAAAACATCATCCGGACAGTTTTGAAAAACGTGCCTCTTGGCACACCTCAGCCCCTTTACAGCTTGTGCACAGTGATTTATGTGGTCCACTTCCTGTTGCTTCATTCTCTGGCTGCAAGAATTTCTTAACTTTCATTGATGATTTCTCCAGACGCACTTGGGTATACTTCTTAAAACTCAAGAGCGAAGTATTTAACACATTTTTGGCTTTCAAAGCCTTTGTTGAAAAACAATCTGGACATCAAATTCTTAAGCTAAGAACTGATAATGGTGGAGAATATGTTAAAAAAACATTCATCAACTTTTGCACCGAAAATGGAATTCAAATGCAACACACTGTTCCATACACTCCACAACAAAATGGTGTAGCTGAAAGGAAAAATCGCACCTTAAAGGAAATGGCTAACTGTATGCTGCAATCTAAAGGACTCAGTCTTAGTTTTTGGGCCGAAGCAATTAATTTTGCAAATTATATAATAAATCGCACTCCTACTAAGGTTCTAAAGAATATCACTCCAGAAGAAGCTTGGAGTTCCATTAAACCAGATGTAAGTCAATTTCGTATTTTTGGAAGTGAAGCATGGGCCCATATTCCAGATGAAAAGCATAAAGCTTTAGAACCTAAGAGTGAGAAATGTACTTTTGTTGGATATTCTGAAGATGTAAAAGGTTATAGACTTATTCCATTTAAGTCCAAAAATGTTATCATTAGCAGAGATGTAAAATTTGATGAAAATAAATCGGCCTGCGAGCCTAGTCCGGCGGATGTGCCACCTCTTCCTATCTCTTCTACTTTTGAAAACATTTCTTCTTCAGATGATGAAAGTGAGGATGATAATCCTCCACCACCTTCTCGGGATCCTCAACTTCCAAGATGGGTCCGTGCTACTCGGGATGCAGCAGGTGATCTTGCCGGTGATCCTACAGATCAGCGACGTACACGTTCTCAGTTTGAAAGAGCCTCTTCTTTACTAGCTCAAGCTCCAGTAAATCATGATCTGACACTTTTGCAGAAGCTTCAGGCCATCCACATTGGGAAGCAGCTATGAATGAAGAATATCATTCATTGTTGGCAAATGATACATGGGATCTTGTTCCTCTACCAAAGGGACGCAAACTTGTTAGATGTAAATGGGTTTACAAAACCAAGTATGGACCAGATGGGAAAGTTGATAAACATAAAGCACGTCTTGTTGCTAAGGGCTTTTCACAGGTTGAAGGCATTGACTACACTGAAACCTTCTCCCCTGTTGCCAAAATGAACTCTATCCGCCTTGTTTTTTCCCTTGCTGCCTCTTTAAAATGGGAAGTCCATCAGATGGATGTTAAATCTGCCTTCTTGCATGGGGACTTGCATGAAGAAATCTATATGGAACAACCCATTGGATTCATCCAAACAGACTCCAGCCTTGTATGCCGACTTAAGAAATCTCTTTATGGTCTCAAGCAAGCTCCTCGAGCTTGGTATGCCAAAATGGATAGCTTTCTTTTAGAATCTGGCTTTTCTAGGTGTTATTCTGACAATACTGTCTACACCAAGAAAGTGGGCAACTCTCTTATCATCCTTGTTCTTTATGTTGATGATCTTCTTCTTACTGGAAGTGATCCCAACCTTATAAACCAGGTGAAGTCCAGCCTTAAAAAGAAATTTGAAATGACAGACTTAGGACACTTACACTATTTTCTCGGTCTTCAAGTCTTGCAATCCAAGGAGGGTATTTCCCTTTCCCAGTCCAAGTATGCTTGTGATATTCTTCGTCATTTTCACATGGAAGATTGTAAGCCAGCTCCCTCTCCCTTTCAGTCTGGAGTCAAACTTTCAGTCTCTTGTACTTCTCCTGAAGTTGATGCTACCTTATACCGTCAACTTGTAGGAAAACTCTTGTATTTAACCCATACTCGTCCTGACCTTTCCTTTGCTGTTGGCCTTGTTGCTCATTTTATGCAAAACCCCCGTGAAAGTCATTGGAAAGCAGCTAAAAGAATACTTCGTTATGTTCGAGGTACAGTACAGTTTGGGATTCATTACAGTGCCAAAGCAGCTCCTCTATTAGTTGGTTTCACTGATTCTGATTGGGCTGGTGACCCTGATGATCGGAAGTCTACTGCCGGTTATGTCTTCACTCTTGGTTCAGGACCTATTACATGGGCTTGTAAGAAACAGGCTGCCATTTCTCTTTCGTCAGCAGAAGCAGAGTATCGTGGTGCCGTGGAAGCTAGTAAGGAAGCCTTGTGGCTTCGTCAGATCCTATCAGAATTTGGCTTTGAGCAGCAGCATCCGACTACACTTTGGTGTGATAATCAAAGTGCCATTCAGCTTTGCAAAGATCCAGTTCAGCATCAGCGCAGCAAACACATTGAACTACACATGCACTTCATCAGAAAGCTCATTCATGACCATGTTCTTGAAGTGCAATATTGTTCAACAGATGATCAGGTTGCAGACATCTTCACAAAGGCTCTCACAGAGGCGAAGTTCACTAAACTTCGATATATGCTTGGAGTTCAGGAAGTTGTCACTAAGGGGGGATAGGCTCTAGTGCCTCCTTCCTTCTCCTATTGTGTCATATTTGTAAATCCTTCAATCCTATCCCAAGTTGTTCTTAAGGGGGGATGTTAGGATATTCCGACACATAGGAAATAGTTAAGCTCAACTTGGTCTAATATAGAGTTAGGTATAGGGTTAGATAAAGTGTGTTTCTTTACCATTGTACATTTTGTAACTTACAATTCGACGGTCACGATATGTAGTGATCCGATGGTTCACTCTCTCCTCGGTATTACTGACACTTGATCCGTGGCTTGACACCTGATTGGTCCATGAGTTTTATTTAAAGCGCATGGAGGTTCATTGTTCGGGTAATCTGTCTATGAGAGAAAGCTTATGTAAATTTTCATTCTTTGATTAATAAATTTCCTGAAGTGGCCACGTTGGCTCAGGCCGTGGACTGTTTCCCTCTTTGAGGGTTTTAACCACATCAAAAGTACTGGTGTATTGATTTGAGATCTGGTTGTGAGCAGTGTCCTTTTGGTGTTCTTTCTGAGGAACTTACCCTGTAAATTCCTACACTCTTTCCAAAACCCCTTTCCCTAATGTGAAACCCATTCCCCGTTACAAAAATTACTTTTCCCCCTTAAAACCCCACAAAAGCCCTTTATCATAATTTTTTCCTAAAAGCCCCACATTATGTAATTAACATCCCCGCTTCATATTTCCCCGATACCATTTTTGACACACCAACCCTTGGTGCAGTTAAGAAATGCCGCCACATAACCCATGGCCCTATATTATTAACCATTGGCTTATACTAAAATCCTGACATTATTGGTTAATTAATTACAATTCGTTGTAATTAAACCCCAGGCCCCACCAAACACTTTTCCCAACTCCATCTGTGCAACTGAACTGTGTGATATCCCTCCAATCTCCAACCCCCAGATCCAATGGTGTCCAACCATATCACATGGATTCATTGTCTGACCATTAACAGCCCGAGAACACATGAGATTCATGCCTTTGGCTGGGAACTATTTTGTTATGTGGTGGAACCATGTTACATCGCATGCTCATGAAAAATATCGCCCTCCATCTGAAAGAGGTGCAATGTCGCATAAAACCAACTCCCCGCCTAAACCAAAAACTGCCCACTGTTCATTTAATAATTCCTGTGCCAAAATGTGATTGTTATTAGTTTAAAAGTTGAAAAAGCCCCAATTCGCTCTTTTCATTCGTTTTCACTGTAAACCTCTACTAAGCCATTTGTGACACCGTGAAACTTTAAACAACCAATTCATGCACTTTTACCACTTAAAGGCACTGCAGACACCAAACTGAAGCATCATATAACCAGTTCAAGCATCAATACCCTCTGCAGCTACCGTAGAACCCAATTTGCATACCATACCAACAATTTCTAGGTATTCTTAGAAAAAAATAGAACGGCCCTTCAATTTGAAAACATACAATTATAATTGAATGGTTAATTAATTGAATTAATTAAAAAACCTTCCTGAATTGAAAATAAACCTACTGTACATCCAAAAACCCTTTTTGACATAATATAATTACCCTCCCACTATTGCACATCTTCTAAGCCTCACTCCCGAAACCACTGAAAGCATAATTCAATTCAATAGACCCAATTATGGCTTCCCAAACCTCTCTAGATGTAAGAACTCTGCACCCCTCACTTGGATATTGACCACCTTGCATTAACAGACAGAGACTTCCAAATTAATGACACTGCCTCCCCTGCCTACCTACTAAAACTCCACTGCTGGAGTAAAGACAAGTTTTTAAACTAGAGTGATGACATTCACCTTTGGGAGTCCAATTTTCCCAAGTATTGTTTCCCACAGGTACACCCTTTCCCAAAAATCATTCACTTTTATCAAGTTTGCTACATTCCCAGTCAAAGAGCCATTGTCACCCCTGACCAGTAAGTTTTATTCACCATACTGCAGAATCTATAAATCAAATGATGCAAATCCTCTCAAGTTAGAATGAGACCCTACTTTAAATTGACGGATTTATTTACCTCTACATCAAGTTATATATTCCCAAGAAAGCTCAAATTATTCAAACTTTCATTGTTAAAGAGTCTCACACTCCAACAGATAGTCCTCCTTATGCTGCCGCCATTTATTCTGAGGGAGGTAAGCAAATTATTACCATGCTGTCTTGCATTTTAGGGTACACCATAGATGAACATGTGGATGAGGTTTTCTTGGCTTTCATTTCTGTCTTTTTCCCAAGCAAGACTCTTGCTATAATGTATAACTATGCTCAGTTCATAGCAGATAGAATTCATGAAGAATTCATTAGACTACCAAATGAGAGAGTTTTCAAGTACTCTTCAGTCTTGTTTCACATGTTCCTCTACTATCAGTCAGTCAATTTTCATATCAATATTCAGAAGTTGGACACCAAATCCAATCCAAGATTAGTCATCTATTGGATGCCATTGATCCAAGAATACTCCACTACTTTTTCCTACAAAGACTTCACTGACTCATTTGTGCATCCTATTGTAAACGTGCTAGCCAATAGCTATCAACCCAGGATTAGTCAAGAAATCAAAATGGTTTTTCAATGGGCAAAGAACATTAAGGTGGGAGACTGATATTTATACCGACACCAAACATAGATAAGGATATATGGATGCCAACTAGCTCCCTACAAGCTGCCCAAATACCTCCCCATGAGGTTATTTACATTAGAGTACTCTAGGGAGATTATAAACTCTGATGAAGTTAACTTCCTGGCAGCTAAGAAGAACACTCAATTCAAAATGAGAAACCAATTGGGCCCCTTTATTTGTAACAATAGGGAAGCTGGACCAGAGGTAGATAAGATTCTACAACAGATGAATTTAAGAATAGTTTTATGTGGCAATATGACCCTCATGGAGTTATAAATAAACTAAGGCTCAAAGTCAAATTGGGCCCTTTCATACATCATCCTAGACCAGACGTTTAGAGATTTTCCAACCAGTCTGAATGGTTGGAAAACACTTTGATAGACATGGAAAATACTTTAGTTGATGTGGAGAATACATTAATTGATGTGGAAAAGCAGATTGATACTAGTTCCTTTCTGTAGGTTCCAGCCCTAGAAGAACCAATGAATATTCCTCCTCTTTTAAAGACTTTAGCAAATGAAGACAAAAATGCAGAGAGAACCAGGGAAGAAGGTTCTAGTAAAGCCATGGACCCAATAGATGAAAAGTTAGAGATCAGTTATAGGAAGAGGCCCAAGCTTAATATTATAATTGAACATGAAGACACCATTGACTCAATGGAAATCACTTATACTGATACAATGGTGAAAAGCAACAAAAGCACAATAGCTTCAGGACAAACACACTAGCCTTCTACCTCAAACACCCAACTTCTTGAGAGACAACTCAGGAGAAAGATATTAAGGAGAGGTACAAGGAAATAAAGTTGAGGAATGAGACATTGAAGGCTAAGACTTATTCCCAATACCTCAAGCACACACCTGCAAATAAAAATAGGTTAATGTCAGCCTTTGACATAAAATAGGGAAAATGAAGATGACATTCATGCAACATATAGACCAGCAGCCAGGATCAACAACAAACTATAGGAAAATAGATTTTGAGCTTTTGGCCAGGGATGTTAACCCCATTAACCAAATTGAATTCCATAAACATGTAGGTGATATGATCTATTCCACCATGACAAATAAAGCTATGACTCTGCACAAACTTCAAGGTTCATTGGATAATATCATTGCACAGTACAAGCTGGAAAAGGCCTCCTCACAGGCCAAGGACAACATAATCAAGTCACTGGAAGACTTGGTGATTGAACTTGGACATGATCCCAATGATGTCAAAGTTGCTGAGAAGATTATAAAGAAAAAGAATGAGGATATTGTTGCTCCCAAGAAATAATTAAAACTGCCTCATTCAGAGCATCCACAGACAAAAGAGGTCATTAAGAGCCAAACACATCAGGAGGAAATGATGGAATTTGTTCTACAACTTAATTACCAATTGAAATAAATGGAGAAAGAGTTGAATAGTTGAAACATGGCAGCCTTGAGACTGCCACTATCCCTGTCATTCCAATAGTCACTACAGTAGTACCATCCACCTAGGCAGCTACATTGGATCCTACAGCTCCACTGGCTACATCACTACCAACTGCCACAACATCTACATCAGCAACAGGTTCAACAACAACAACAACACATCCAGGTGATGAGGAAATCAAATTGGTCAAATTAATGGAAGACATGTCCATTCAGACCACAGAGATAAACAAGCCTAAGGAAAAGATAACAAGTCTAGAGAATGATAATAAGCTTGCATAGATTATGTGCAAAGAAGAAGTTTAGATGTCAACCAAGTGGACTGAAAGGATGAAGAGCTTGGAGAAGGAATTGGCATTAAAGGAGCCACTTGGCCAAGCCAAAGGAATAGTTATGGGGAAATATCATTGACTCTGTCAATGATATCTGGCCATCCATTCAAGTAACATTTGAACAAAGTGACTTAGTAAAAGAGGCTACATAAGCCATTCAAAGAGTTAAAGACGAACTAGGAGACATGCGAGAAGAAGCCACTAGAATAATCCATTTCCTTAACTCTAAAAACTAATATGAGTTGTAGGAGTTGGACATACTTGACAGGACTAGCACCGTACTAGAAGTAAGAAAGGTGCTCACCAAGAGGAATTTTATGATGAACCTTGAAGACAAATGCCAAACCATGCAGATGGCTATAGACAAATTCATGGTAAAGTTTGATGTTTTGACGCAGAAAGGTCTACCAAATCCCTCGGTGATAAATGACATGTTGATGCCACAGGGAGACTACAATGGAAGGAGGTGGCAAGGGATCAGGAAAGTAATTCTTCCATGAAGGGAATGCCTACTAGAAAGGTGTTATATCAAACATTTGAGAACCTATTTTACGTCTAGCATGGGGTAAAACACATTTTTCTAAATAAGCCAACTTTCTCCAGGTACACAGAAGTAGATGAAATTTACAGGAAAATGGTAAATATATAATTACTATATGCAGATATTTGGGAGAAGTTGAACGACTTGCTATAAAAATGCATAGTCAAAATCAAAAAATGCACAATCAAAATGTAAAAATGCATAGTAAAATTGAAAAAACCATAGTGAAAGGAAAAATAACAGACCAACCAGTTGAAAGAGTATCAGGTAAAGAGTATAAGTTGAAAGGGAAAAGTAAAAATAATAGCCAACATGAAGACCAACAAGAAGGTAGAGAATAAACAACAAAATATCAGAGCATAAAGACAAGACAACCAAATAAACAGGGACAACATACAATGGTTGAACATCTGTCTCTATCTTCTTGCACGAAGATATTTTTTTCTCCTAGATTAATTCCCAAGATAGTTTGGGATATTTTGTAAACTATTTTTGTATAAATACTTCATAATTCGAAGTATTGAGGGTGAATTGCTAGACATTTGTAGAGTTGTATTGATCAGAAACCTGAGGGTTATTGCACCAATTTTTCAAGTCAATAGACTGGACTGAGTAATAAAGAGATTGCATTATAGGATTTATGCATTGAGTTATTACAGTGAAGTATTTTCGTTTGTCAAAATTGTTATTCTCTTATGTACTTCACAAACTTACATGCTATCTAAAGTGAATGAATTAACTGGAAATTTATTTCAGAATTTGTTTAAGTACACTCTATCTTAAACAATTAAGAATTTTAATGTTTTCTTTTGATATCTAGATATAAGAATCCTTAATTGCTCTCCCATCCTAGTTGACCTCTTTCACTTCTTTCACAATCCGATTTAACGAATCCTTAATTTCTCCTTTGATCCTATTGAACCTACTTCACCATCCAGCCTTAAGATATGAAATTACTCAACTACCTTGCCCTGTAAGCACTATCTTTAGACCTTGATCTAGTCCTGTTTGCTTGACATTTGACCCCACAGACCAATGTAAAAGACATCCCTCTATCCATCTAAGTAAGTGATCCCACCAGCAAATCCAAATCAAAACCCATGTATAATTTTAAGTAGCCTAAGATCAATTAACTAAACAAAGTTAAATCATAAAGAGAGAGCCCTCTTTGATCATTAGGAAGGCTAGATACTAATCTCCAAAGTAGGTTTGTGGTTACCTCTATTATTTCATTCCTAACCATTCTAGAGAAATTTTGGAGTGAGAACAAATTCCACTAAATTTTCCACATTAAATGACAATGTGCATAAGGGTAGATAATAATCACGTAAAGAAATAGGGATAAACATTAATCAGTGGCTCAAGAGTAAGCCCAACCTTATTGAAATGAAAAATAGAGAATTAAAGTGAAAAGAACTATATTTAACATGACCACAACGCATATAAAATTAAGCATTCGAAATGTTATTCCATACAAAAACAAGGAAACAAACTAGAATGTAAATTTATCCTTGTCCTTTTGTAAAAAATAACTCTAACCTTGACTAGGGATATTGCATTACAATTTATAACTTTCCTTCCTTTGAATACATTGGTCTTTCAAAAATTAAATTTTAGGATAGGGGTTAAAACCCTTAAGCTACTATAGACTCAAACCCTACAATATTTAGGGAGCGAACAATAAATTAGGTGTTTGGGCATTATCTGAAGGATATAGAGGTCTATGCACTTGAAATCCTACCCATGTAGCCACGCCATGGGAAATTATACTCTGCTCGTACGACAAATGTCTCGGTGACCTACGTAGAAAGCCAGGGTGGGAGAAGTTAAAAACTGAAGCAAGGAAATTAACATGATGCACTTACGCAAAAAACCATGATCAACACATACCAAGGGTTTGTATTGAGGTCGGAGTGGAACCCTCAGTTGCGAGTCTGCTCAAGTTAGACCCCCTTTTTGGAAATGGAATTGGAAAACTCGTGAATAAACCTGTATAAGTGGAAAAAATAATAATTATTAAATAAAAACCACAAGCAAAGGTGGCAGGACATCAAAATCATGAATCATAACAAGAGTGGGAGTTTTACCTACTAGTGCGAGTAAGCAAGGTGGGTGGAGTAAAAAATGTGATTCTTGACCATAGAGGAGCATAAACATTAAATTCTCCAGCAAAGGGATGGATCCTAGCTCTTAATGGTGTTTGCATTTAATCATTGTAACACAATTGGGTAAGTAATAATAGAAACCCAAACAAATTCAACTGTGACATGGAAGTGTAGAGGATTGAGTGAGTCTACCTATTATGGACGAATAGAAACTTCTAAACCCTGACGTAAGAAGGGGAGGTAGGGTTTGCATGGCTGAACTGCCTCGAGTTTCGAAGATGATTGGAGGCCAGAGTTAAAGTTGGGGTAGGTTTTCCTTACCCTAACATACTCTAGATGAACCATAGTCATCTAATTCCCAACCTCCACATCCTGTAGTATAAGTTTGCTTCCATACTCACTATCCAAAAATTCTAGTCATGATCATCCCTTCGAGAACCTTCAAAACATAAAAATAAAAAGAATCCAATATAATGTTGGTTAAGGTACAGGTGGAGAATGTAATGGTACTAAAAAAATAATAAATCCACCAAACCCATTAAACCTAAATATCAATTGTTAGGTGAGACTGATTCTGTTAGCATAATAATAATCGATGATGGATTATGAACCTAGGGTTAATAAGATTGGTTAAGAGTGTGTTCCTTTAGTATAAATGCAGTAATATGTATATGGTATATTATGTGAACTCATAGTATGTATTGTAACATAGTCTGTATTGCAGTATGCTCTTATGGTGTACAAAATTCATCATATTTTCATGTAGTGTTTGACATAGTAATATGAGTTATGAAATTGATGTGTGTGTGTGTGTGTGTGTGTATATATATATAGATATATATAGATATATATAGATATATATATACATAGATTTCCTGATTAACCTTTCATTGTTATAGAGAGATGTGTTACAAGTGGTATGAGAGCCACATATTACAACATTGTGACTTGGTGGGAAAACTGTAAATGACCAAAATGTTCATGGTAAGCAGACGTAACCTAAGAAAATGAGGAGAGGAGTTGGAGTCACCCCACCCTGGGGGCCCTTAGTGTGATCTGGAACCATACATCAAGTGGATGCCAACACAGAGATGTGGGTTTAGTTGGGAGAAGGTACCCAAAATGTTAATGTAATGTTGTTAGAAACAGTCCAAAAAATGTGAATGGAGATGACAAATTTAAGATCAAATGACAAGAGACTAAGGCTATATTAGAAGAGAATTATGAAAATCCTCTCTGAGCAGCAAAGTCTAATAAATCCAAACCCTAGTGCTGACAATGGAAACAAAGATGAGATGTGACGACAAAAGGAGGAACACCCAAAAAAAGAAGGGGGTGAAATGGATAATGGGGAAGAGTTTAAGAATACTTAAGGTGGAAGAACAAAAAAATTACCAAAAGTTGAATTGCGGGGTGAGTTTAAAAAAAATTAAGTCTCCAATGTTCTATGGACAATGTTAGATGGTGAGGCCTATTTGATTAACATGAAAATGTATTTTCAAATTTATGAATATGACGATAATCTGGAGGCTAGATTGAAAATCTACTGATTACAAGAAAAAGCCACACTATAGTGGGAGGAAATCAAAACTGTTAGAGGAATTGATGAGTAAGAAGTGAATTAGGAAACTTTTCGAAAACATTTTAAGGGTAAATGTTTAGTTGAAAGGTTTTATGCTGAGAAGGCAATGGAATTTTACAATCTAAAATTAGGTGAGCAATCTGTAACTAAATTTACTTCTTTGCTATGATATGTTCCCTATATACAGAAGGTACAACACTTGGTTAGTAGTTTTGCGACTTTTATGAAAGAGAGGGTGGAATTCAACAATCCTAAGATGATGGATGAAGTTATAATGAAGGCCCACATTTGTTATTGTTGACACCTAATCATCAAGATTAGGTGAATAACTGAAATTGATGTAAATAAATAATGGAGAATATGAATAGTCACCGGGAGATGAAATTAATAGCCTCTCCCTCATGTATATAATAAACACCAACCTAAATGAAATCAATGAATTGAATTTTCTAGAGTTACTACCTGGCCTGACATGGTATCATTTTCAGCATCTTCTTCAAGTCTTGTAACTCCCTTCTACCATTTTCTTCCTTTTGCCAATTTCTTGTAGTCTGTCCACTGCCCCCTGAGGAGTCAATCCACTGCCCTCTCCACAGTTGCTGCTGCAAATATCTGACATTATCTGCGGATGGATGGAAACTTATGTGGGATTGTTTCTGAAACCTTATGTGCAGTCTCTCAGTCATTGAAGAAAACATATGGTAATGGCCTTTGAGAACTGATTTTTTTATGTTTTTAATTGTTGCACCAGACTCGGAAAGAAGAAGAAGTCATCAACTTAAACAACCAATGCTTAATCCAGCAGCGGAAAGATTATGGAGATGCAAACTTGGGTTGCACGTTGTAGCATGGATAGTGTAACCCTTGTGGAGTAACTGGTTGACAAGCCAGGAGGCCACAAAACCTATCCCTCCTGTCACGCAAAAAGTAGATGCTCGACAGGCTTTATCATCGATGGTTTCAACAGCCATTTTGACGTGTAATGGGTGGCCCCTTTTTCCTTCCAATATGAATTTTATGATGAGAGATAGAGTTTCTCTGAACCTTTACAATCATAATCGAAGTGCCTCCACGACGAACTATCTGGTGGCTATGTGATATGGTTGAATGTTTAAAAAAAAAAAACATATGTGTGTTTCAGACTCACTGACTGATTTCTTGAACACTGCTATGGAAATTTGAAGTCTATTGAACGCTGCCCATATATTAAATGTTGTCTTGGTGTTGTACATTGGATGTTGCCCATATGTTGAACGTTGCCCATATCTATTGAAGTCTGTTGTATTTACGCTACCTTAATACATAGTCTTGGTGTATTACATTGATCTCCGGTCTGACCATATACTGAATGCTGGTATCACCATATGCTGCCCCACTTGTGTATGCATTGAAGTTTTTTTTTGGCATATAAAATTTTTTGAATACCATGTGTTGAATAGAGTTTTTTAAAATGAGGACATGGGTCAAAGCACTATGGAATGAAGTGTTGAATGTGTTGTACAATTTTGTATATTTACAGTCTCGGGTATTGGCATTTGCTGTCCAGTTGAATTGTTGTTCATTCATATCAGAACTATGTTCTTTTTCCAATTAGGAGTAAAATTTTGCAGCAAAAGCTTTTGTTATAGTATGCATTCAATCATATCCATTGTGGGAATAGTTCTCATTGGCAAGGAGAACTATCTTGAGTGGTCCCAGATGATAAAACACACCCTCATTTTCAATGAGTTGTGGAAAGGAGTGCATATGAGATGAAGACAAATAGCTAGAACAACCTACCTTAGACAAAGAGCTCGCCATTTGGGAAATAAGAACAACAAATCCTATGCATTAATTGTTGCATCTGTAAGTGAAGAGGCGAGTCGCCATATTTCACCATTTTCAACTGCTTTCGAAGCCTTACAAAATCTGAAAGAACTCTATGACTCACATTCTGCACTTGAAGTTGTTCAACTCATGATTAAACTCTTCACTTTTGAATTGCAAAATAATGATCCTCTTGCTCTTTCATCCAAAGTAAAGTCTATAATGCATGATATATGCATGATATCCAAGCCACTAAAATTGATTTGGATATTCCTCTTATCGCTTTTCTCAAGGCACTTTATCCTACTTACTCCAATTATCTTGAGTCATTGCAAGCAAATGGAAATCTTAAAGACATTACCTTTGACTCTCTTGTGAAATAATTTGTTGAAAGAGAGAAAGCTTTTGGAAAGAAGATAGCCCCTGAATCTTCTGAAGAGGTTGTGTGCCTTGCTCATAAAGAAAATCATCCTGCTCAAGATTCTTCAAGAGAAAGGGGTGGTCGAAGAGGAAGAGGAAGATATTTCAGAGGTAGGGGTGTAGATGCTCTTAAGGAGAAAAGGCAGATTTGCACTGCATACGCTGCAAAAGAAATGGATCACATGATGCCTCTACATGCAAGCTACCATGGGATAAAATTGAGCAGCAAAGAAATGAACAGAAAGGTAAAATTGATGATACAAACAAAGGTAAAGCACCTAAATCCACTAACTATGTTGTGGCACAATGTAATATTGGAATAAATGAAGATTTATTTAATGCTTCACTTCTTCTTGGAAAAATGATTGATTGCTTGATTTAGGAGCAACTTTCCACATGACTCATAGAAAATATTTTTTTGAAGAATTTACTGACAATGTTGATGGAGCAGTATACTTTGCAGACCAATCAAAAGTCAAACCATCAGGGCTTGACATAATTAGGCTTAAATTCCCTGGTCTTCCAGACTTTCTTCTACATCATGTTCTCTACCTCCCACAGTTGAAGAGAAACTTGCTATCCTTGGTCCGCATCCACCAACAAGGTCACTCCATTCATATGTTTGATGGAAAGCTTGAGGTGAGAAAAACATCTGGCCACCCACTTGTCATGAGGGGAATAGAAGAAGAAAGACTTCTCAAGCTGCAAGGTACCTCTACTCGTGTACAACATTTCTCATACAATTATCATTATGAAAAAGGTACACTTCCATCAAGTTTATTATGGCATGCTAAATTTGGACATTTGAACTATGACAACCTCCGCTTGTTGAAGAAAAATGGTGTTGCTAGTTTGCCTACAATTCCTAGGAAATTTAAGCAATGCGATGCTTGCATTCTAGGAAAGCATAACAAATAGGCTTTTCATGATTCGCATTCAAGAGCACATAGAAAACTTGAACTCATTCGTTCAGATTTATGTGGTCCAATGCCTGTTCCTACTACAAATGGAAATAAATATATGATGACATTTATTGATGACTACAATAGAATGTGTTGGGTTTATTTATTGAAGAACAAATTTGATGCTTTTCAAACATTCAAGAACTTTCATAAATGGATTGAAAATGACACACAATCTCATATTAGGTCTATTTGCACTGATAATGGAAAAGAATACACATCAAATGAATATGAAAACTATCTTTGCCAACATGGGATCAAACATCAAACAACTGTGCCTTATAATCCCCAACAGAATGGTGTAGCTAAAAGAATGAATAGGACAATCTTAAATATGGTACGATCCATGCTTTTCTTCAAAAATGCAAAAAATAATGTTTTCAGCTAATGTTGTTCTATGTCCTGCATATATAAAGAATAGATGTCCATCTAATGCTATTAGAAACAAGACTCCATATGAAATGTGGTATGGACATGTTCCTTTGGTAAAGAATTTCAGGGTTTGGTTCCACCTGTTATGCCTTGATACCAAAGGTACATAAAAACAAACTTGGTGCTAGAAGTCATAAGTGTATTTTCCTGGGGTATTCAAACACCTCCTAAGCATAATGTCTCTATGATGAAGTCAATAAAAAGTTTGTTGTATCTAGAGATGAAATTTTTCTTGAATCATCGAAAACTGACAATGTTGTTGAGCGACAACTTGATCGCTTGGATAGATTTGCAAATGCAAGATCATTTCAAGAATTTGATAATCAGATTCCACATCTTGAAAGGAGGATTCCTATACTAGATCAACATGTGGAATCTTCTTCTAAAAAACAATCTCCCCTACATGAAACTCCAACAATGGATGATGCTTTAAGTAACGTGATAGAATTGGGAGACTCAACCTTGATTCAGTCCCAAATCAATCAACAGAGTAGCGTGGACTATTTGAGAAAGGTCCCCAAAAGTGGCTGACAAAGACACTTGAAAGTGTTCATCCTGATGAAGTTGGAAAGGCAGGAACTAGAAATTCAAACCGGCAAAATGGAGGTGATGTAGATGAATCTAATTCGCCTGCTGATATGGATGTTTCTTATGATTGTGAATTGAACTTGTCTACAGATTTTGAACCAACTTCCATAAAAAATATGCTTCTCATGATGAATGGAAAGAAGAGATGCAAAAAGAGTATGATGCCCTCATAAATAATGGCACTTGGAAGCTGAATGATTCTCCATTAGAAACCAAACCAATTGACTGCAAGTGGGTCCACAAAAACAAGTATAAAGCTGATGGCTCACTTGACAAACACAAAGCCAGACTTGTGGAAAAAGGTTTTGCATACAAAAAAGGGGTCGATTATGAGGAGACTTTTGCCCCAATAGAAAAAAGGGGCTACCATGCAAACACTCTTTGCCTTAGCAACTCAGAACAGTTGGAAAGTCCATCAAATGGATGTAAAAATTGCTTTCTTGAATGGAGATCTAAAAGAAAATGTTTTTATGAACTAGCCTGAAGGATTTACAATGAAAGGACATGAACATAAAGTATGCAAACTTGTGAAATACTTGTATGGCCTCAAACAAGCACCACAAGCCTAGTATGAAAAACTTATTGAGCATCTTTTGAAACTCAATTTCAAACATTATGATCTTGATGATGCAGCTTTATTTGTCAAGAAAGTTGGAAAAACAATAGTATATCTTGTGGTATATGTAGATGATGTTTAGATGACAAGGAACAATGAAAGCTACATTGTATCCATAAAAAAGGAATTTGGGAAAAGTTTTGAAATGACTGATTTGGGCTATGTTCATTAATATCTTCTTATTGAAGTAACTCAACATTCGAAGTCCATATTTCTTTCTCAAAAGAAGTACATTGGAGATCTGGTAACAAGTTTGGCATGACAGAATGCAATCCTCGTACTACTCCAATGGAACAAAACTTAAAGCTCACATTTATTGAAGGAAAAGAATTTGAGGATGCAACGAAGTATAGACAGCTTGTAGGAAGTCTCAACTACCTAACTAGTATTAGACCAGACATTTCATTTGCTATTGGAATCCTCTCCATGTTTATGCAAAAGCCTTGTGAGGGACATTAGTCTGCTGCAAAAAAAGTTCTAAGGTACTTGAAGGAAACTCAAGACTTTGGAATCAAGTATACACAGGTGGACAACTTTAGCTTGATTGAATACTCTGATTCAGACTTCGATCAAGACAAACAAACTAGGGTGTCTACTTCAAGATATGCTATGAGTTTTGGATCAGGAGCTATCTTCTGGTGATCACGCAAACAATCAGTTCTAGTAGATTCCACAACAAAAGAAGAATACGTGGCAATGGTTGAGGCAACAAAAGAAATTGTGTGGCTCAGGAAAATTCTTGGATGACTTGCAGATAAAACAAGTACAATCAGCTCCACTCATGCTTGACAATACCTCTGCAATAAAGTTGGCCAAGAACCCAAAGTTCCATGATCGAATGAAGCACATCAATACTAAATATCATCTGATTCGACATCATGTTGAGGCCAAAACAATCCATCTCTGCCATTGTTTCACGAATGAGCAAATTGCAGACATCTTCACAAAGCGCTTAGAAGAGAAAAGCTTGAAAGATTCAAAACGATGCTTGGACTCACGAACATCCCTTTAGATTAAGGGGGGGAATGTTGACACCTAATCATCAGGATTGGGTGAATAATTGAAATTGATGTAAATAAATAATGGAGAATATGAATAGTCACGGGGAAATGAAATGAACAACCTCTCCCTCATGTATATAATAAACACCAACCTAAATAAAATCAATGAATTGAATTTTGTGGAGTTATTGCTTGGCCTGACAGTTATCAATAGATGAGACAAAAGGGGGAGAACAATAAAGGGCTTGTTAGGTAAGAAGGGCTAGAAAATCTTCCAAAATAATAACAAGAACACAAGATTTGTCAAAATAAAATTTGTGCCTAAAAATTCGATGGGGGAGACATCAAGAAGAGGTTAGCAATGGATTTGATAAGTAAATGAGTCAAAACCAATTGAAGCATCAAATAAATTGGAACTCTGTCAATCCCAAAAGCCTCCCATATAGCATTGGAGCTGTGTGGAATCCCACTATTACAAGAAATATCCTCATCGTACTAGAACCAAGCTCACTATGAGTGTTCAAGAAGCCTCTACAATCAGAGAGATGGCTAGAAACATACCAAGAACCAATATTTCCCTAGAAGATCATTAGGCAGAATATCAACCTTCCGTGGTGGAGTTTGAAGGTAAGATAGCTAACCAATCCGTGTCTATTTTAATTGACCAAGAAGAAAGTCTTAGTTATGTTAGTCCAAAGACAATTGAATTGTGTTATCTATCAAGTATTAAATTTAAAAATCCATGGCTAGTGCAACTAGCCACTGGGGAAATACACAAGGTAACAACCAAAGTAGAAGGTTTCCCTTTTGAGATTGGGGAGCATCAGAGTAAGGTAGATTTGAATATATTAGCTCTGGGATCATACGACGTGTTGGTTAGAATGGATGGGTTGGAGGGACATTGGCCCTAGCCAACTGTATGGACAAAACCATTAGATTCCTCACAGATGGACAAAAGAGACAAGAAATTCAAGGTATTGAAAGGAATGTTAAGTTGTGATCCATCACCAATAATCAACTAAAGAAATGTGTCTGAAAAGGCTATCAAAATTTTGCGGTGCACATGGCATAAACTAACACCAAAGGTAAGTTGGTTGCTTTAGAAAATATACCCCACATTCAAGAATTTCCTGAATGTATTTCCTGAGGAAATACAAGGGTCAAAGGAACCATATCAAATGAGTATATCTTAGTTCCTTGAACTCAAGATTCGGAGTAACTACTTGATGAAGGGTATATTCGAGCAAGTGTGTCCACTTGGGGACCATTGATGTTGTTTGTAAAAAATAAAAATGGGTCAATGCTATTGGTGTTTCTTTTACCCAAAATGGAAAATTATGGGGACCTGGACAGTGATTCGAAGCATTCAAGGATTGGTAGTTTTATTGGCAAGCCCAAGGATTGGTAGTTTTATTAGCAAGCCCAAACCTGGGATCACATCATGTGCTTGGGATTTCACAAGCAGTGCCTAGAATTTAAGGCAGATATGTGATGGAGCTTCAGCTAAAGTGTAAAGAAATATTTAGTTCTTGTAGATTAATCATGGACTAATGTGCCTTCAGTGTCATATTTTTTAATTAGTGGGATGAGTTGGATGCACTTGTAATCTATCAAAACGTTGGCAACATTTTTTAATTAATCTAACGAGTTGGATGTACCTGTAATCTATCAAAACATTGGCAAAAATCAATGCTATTGAGGCTGCTCTTACCCGAAACATTCAAGGATTGATAGTTTTATTCACAAGCCCAAGCCTTGGATCACAGGCCATATGCTTGAGATTTCACAGGCACATCCTAGAAATTGGTTGGTGAATTCAAGATTGTCTACATTAGAAGTTAACTCCTATTTCAAAAAAGAATGTAATTGCTAGTCACCACAAAAGGATTTCCCTTTTTCTCCTTCTAAAAGGACTTTTATATTATCATAGTTCCCATATTTACAAAACTTAGAACCTAGAAGATCAAAATTAGCATAAAAATGAACTTAACTAGAAAATGATTAACGATATTAGATTGTTTTTCATGGAAGAGTGTCTCCCTTTCCACCTTTTAAAGAGCATCACTCTAATCGAGTTTCACCTCCTTTGATGTCATTCCCATTCCTCTTGCTCCAACAATAGACTATACTGAAAGAACTAGCAATGACATCTGCTTGAATACCGAAAATGCCTTCTTCAATCCTAATAGTAGCCTAATTAGGTTCATCAGTTGTTAAAAATCTAATAGTTAGGGTCCCCTGGTTTGTATGCCCCTTTCTAATCTAATAGTTAGGGTCCCCTAGTTTGTATGCCCCTTTCTAATGTCTCTGAATGACTTTATATATTTCCAACCTACATATTCTTATCGAGAAGTAGCTTTTCTCCAATCATAGCAACGATTAATGATGATTGCATTGGAGTGAGTGGCAAGATGATCTTCCCAAATATTCTATTCCTTTCGTGTACCTTTGTACCTTTAGCGGTAATCGCTAGTTTATAAATTTGTGTTCCATTTGTATTATTGTTTAATTTATATTTGGTTTGATATATCTTTTTTAAAACAGCTAAGTTTACAATTTCTTAGAGTGTTTTTTTATTTGCTACATTTTCTTAAAACATTGAGGCTTACAATTTCTTAAAGTGTTTTCTGGAACTTTTTAACAAAATGTTAATTAGTTAATTGAGTTTTGGATTTCAAATATTACAGTATAAGGTGTTTTTCAAATATCTAAGTGAAGACAAACATTTTATCTTTTAAACCCAATAACATAGAAACTTTTAAGCATATTTTATATTTTTTCAGAATTGCAATATTTTGTTTTTATACATTTAGAAATGTATGTTTGTACAACACTTAGAAGCTTCAGTATTATTATAATTGCAACAGGCATGGTATTAAGAATTCATGGAATTGATAGTTTGTCTTGACCAAAAATTTATGCCACTTATCCATAGTTTAACATTAGGAATTCATTTATTGTTATTTAAATTTATTTATTTGTAAGTTGATTGGTTGATGTCCTATCATGAGTTGTTTAGTAACTTCCATTTCTATTAGTCACTAGTTTTTTTTTAGTTTTATTTCATTTTTATTAATTTTTCTATTTTGATTTTTTTTTTTTTTTTATTATTTCCATTTTCATGGATTACAAATTTTTTTTTTCATTTTTTTCAATTTAAGAGAACAAATAATTTTAAAACTATTTTAGTAATATTTTTTAGTTTTATTACATTTTAATTTGACTTATATTTTATTTTTTTGTCTTTTCTATTTTTTTTAAAGTTGATAGCTTTTAAAGATGAAAAAAGAAATTAAAAAATATTTTCCCAATAATTTATTTCTTTTGTTTTCATTATTATTTTCTTTTGTCTTATTCTATTTATTTTTGTCTGTTTTTTGTATTAGTAAATATTATGATAATTAGTTATTAGTTTTTAGAATCTTGTGAGCATTTATTTCCTAATTTTATTAAGAAATTAATTTCTCTCACTATATAAAAAATTCAAGAAATTGATCTTATAACAATAAATTGAATGCAAGAATTCAAGAAATTAATCTAAGGGTGTTTGATATCCAAATGTTTTAGAAACTAGGTATTTTCATTAGAAGCTAAGGGTTCTCATATCCATGTATAATTACTAGTGATTTAATTTATATAATTGTGCTAGTTATAATTTAGTTGTTAAATTTATAGTAAAACAATTGTTATTACAAATGATTCATTATTCATAAATATTAATTAACACGTCTTTACAATTTTATTTAAAAATTAATTTAATACCAATCACAAATTATAGATCATTTCAACTCAAAACTTCATTTCAGTGATAAAAAAAAAAAAGCTTCATGTCATATTCCCATCTCTCAATTGCCACCAGCACAACTCCATTCAACTCTATATCAATCATGTTCAATTCCCATGAACTTTGTAGGAGACAAATGGTTTTTACAAAGGACTTTCTTGCAATTGATATCTCATTGAGTTGCAACTAAGTTTCTCCATATCAATTTCAACCAAATAGTGCAAAACAAATAAAGTTATAAAGCTTCATTACAACCAATGAGATAGGATGTTCACCAAAAAGCAACATTTTCAGTTTCATTTCTAATTTTTAATGAGGGCTTTAATTGATCATTTCAGACGTCGTCAACAATTCATACTCCAATTAGCTATAATTAAACTAAACCACAGGTAGGAGAAGTACCAACTACGTACCACATATTTTATTTTAAAAAAATAAAATTAGAAAAATAAAAAGTGATAATAATGAAAAATTGATTCTATATATATATTTTATAAAATTTGAGTTTTCTTTATTATATTTTTTAAAATTAATTTTCTTTTTTATATTTTGAGTAGAATGAAAAATGGCTAGATTTTAAATTATATTTCTAATTAGAAATATTAATTTTATTAATTTCTTTTAAAAAAAAAAATATCGATTTGGTATTTCTATCACTTAATTTTTTAAGAAATATTTTATCTTAATATCAAAATATACTTTAGTAATATAAAATATTTATTAATTTAAAAATATAATTATATAAAAAGTATTCAATTAAATTTGAAATATAATAAATTCTTGAAATTGCAAAAAAATATTTTATATTTTAATTTTCTATATTATTTTTATTATTTTGAAAATAAATATATGAATAATATTTTTTTTTAATATATACAAATAATATTTCCCACGTTCTATAAATTATTTTGTAATTAGAAAATATTAATTTATTAATTTCTTTTAAAAGGAAAATTATAGATTTGGTATTTCTATCACTTAATTTCTTAATCAACATTTTATTCTTAACCTTAAAAATATAATTTTTTAATACTTAAAAGATTTATTAATTTAAAAATATAGTCATATTAAAAAATATTTAATTTGAGATTGAAGAAGTTGTTTACTATTGGAAAGCATGAGGAGCACGATGGCTAAGTCGAGAGCTGGCGCGGCAGGTTTCGATCGCGAATCTAGGGTTTCAGATCACCGTTTTTGCGCCGTCATAGCCCCAAATCTCTCGCAAATCTGTGATCTGTACAGGGCACAGTTAGAAGTTTCTCTCCTCCAAGATGTTTCCCCATGGCGTGAGGATGATCCGCTGAATGGTAAAGGCTTTTTCGTCTGGACCCACGAAAAATGGGAGCTGGGGCGTTTCTTTCCTTCATGGAAGCGGTCCTCTATCTGTGATTCTCTGTTGTGCAGATCCGGCCGTTCTCCTCCATCTCGCGGCTGGCTGAGGTGCTATCAAACTTGCCAAGGAGCGTTTTTCTTTGTCAAGAGTGTTACTCCTTTTTGCTGGGGGGTTGTGGTAGCGTTCTACGGGTCAAATGTTGGTTCCTACCCACAGATCCGGCCGCTCTTTCATGTTTGGCAGGGCTATTGCAGTGGGTAGGATCTTTTGCCCACGGTCTCTACTGCACTCGACGGCCTCTATGGAACCTGGACCGGCCCCGATGTGGAGAAGGCCCCCATCGAAACAAACCACAGAACTCCGCTTTCAATGCCTTATGAAAGACCATACATGCAAACACCAGAGAACGCATCCCTCAGTCTTGAAATCCCTGCATGCGCCCTTGGTGTGCGGAGTTTTCCAGGTCCGAGGATCCATCTCGATCCGCTGCGGGCTCGATTGACAGCCCCAGGGAAAACTGAGATTGGGAAAGTGGCGGACTCAGAAAGGGGAGAGAGCTGCGATCTGGTTTCGCAGGGATTCACGGACCCGTTCCACGATGAAGTGCATCAACGTTTTCAGCCAGAGCAGGTAACAAAACCCAGTTTTCAGATTTTGATAAAACCCCCTCAGGGGAATACTCGTTTAGCATTTGTGCATGCAGGAGCTACATCTTTTCAGCTGAAAAAACAAATCTGGGTAGAAATGGGTTTCCCAGCTCAGATTCAACACCTCGTCAGTGGTGGGCGGTCCCTCCAGGACTGCAGATCACTGGAAAGCTATGGGATTGGTCCAGGATCAACCATTATATTAAATCTCAGACTGAGAGGAGGGGTTTCGCCTCAGGGACAGACAAGCTACCCAGGGGGAGATAAGGGGAAAAAACTGCAGCCCAGCACCAACCAAAGGGAGGTTTATCCTACAAGAATATTTTACAGGGCAGCAGGGTTTCAGGCCCCTCTCCCGAACAAGGCGGCCACATGCCCAAGCCATACATCGTAGATCAGGCTGAGCAAACCCCAGCTTTAAATCTAGATTCTTCAGGACTCGATGAATTCGTTAACTCCTATGAAACTCAGGCTCTTATTTGTCGTTTCAATAGTTTCTGGCCTAAACCCATGGATCTGTTTCACTGGATATTCACCAGTTGGACCATGGACTGTGACATCCACCTATGTTCAAAGGGGTTTTTCATAGTAAAATTTTCATCCCAGGAAGCCAGAGATACAGTAATCAGAGATGGGCCATGGTTTTGGGGAACAACGGGGCTGTTTATGACCCCATGGTTCCCGGATTTTGATCCAAATAAAATGACCGTAACCAAAATGCCAGTATGGGTCAGACTATACAATCTTCCTCTTCACTTCTGGAATGATCATGTGCTGGAAGGTATTGGAAACAGCATAGGGAAATATATCAAAACAGATCTGGAAAGAATCGATGAAAGAATCTATACCTTTGCACGTATCTGTGTGGAAGTAGATCTCAGTAGAGGGTTGCCGGATAATATAAAGCTGATCTACAAAGAACAGAACTGGTTACAGGTATTAGATTACGAAAACACAGCCTTCAGATGTAGGATCTGTAGGCAGACAGGACATCTACAAAGCACATGTCCCGAAGTAAAAAATAAAAAGAAACAGAAAGGGAAACAGAAGAAAGGTTGGCATTTTTCTCCCCCAGTTTCAGAGGACGAAGAATCAGAAGTAGCAGAAGAAGAGATCCCAGTAGAGAAGACCACGGTATCTCAAGAAATGGAAAATCAGAAGGGATCCTCATCAGATAACAAGGAAGCTCAGACAGACATGGATCCCGGTCTTGGAAGTCTCAAACGGCAGCACCACTCTGATAATTCAGATTCAGATAAAGAACCTGGCATCCAGAAATCAGAAACACAAATTGTCATAGTTTCGACCGAACCCACTCTGGGAGAGTGGCGTAAAGTCGAAAAGAAAAAGGGGAGGAAATCTTGATATGGGCCTGTTTTTGTCCCCTTTTCCTTCCTCCTTTTCTCTATTCTTTTTCTTTCTCTTATCTCTCTTTCTTTGTGCACGTTAGTTCTCTAACGCTGCGTTATTTGTGTAAAGCTCGTTGAGCCCAGGATGGCGTCTTGAGCTGAGTATCTTTCGATTAAGTTGGTGTAACTTTTTTATTACTTTATTAATAAAAGTTACCGTTTTTTTCTCTGGAAAAAAAATATTTAATTAAATTTTAACTATAATAAATTCTTGAAATTGAAAAAAAAATTCCATATTATTTTTATTATTTTGAAAACAAATATATTAATTATAATAATAATAATAATATTTCCCACACTCTATTAATTATTTTGTTTTTTTAATAAGATATATGTAATTTTAGTTTTTTATTATCATTTTACTTCAATATGTAACACTTGTTGTCGACGTATATGAGTATGGAATAAAACGTTTTAATTACTTAATTAAACAAAGTCTTTCGATACAAATCACATGAGAGAATTTTTTGGCCAACCCGTTTTGAACCAACAAGTAGGATTCATCATCAGGACTAGATAAAAGGCTTAAATAAAGAGCAATGTAGAAAAATAATGTCAAGTAATGACAATATTTAAACAATAATATTTTAATTATTGTCTAAAAATATGATTAATAAATAAAAAATACACAATGTTTTATTTAAAAGATGTTATTGTTCATCCTTGGCTTAGTAACTTGTTATAAACATCCACTTATTATGTAGAACTATGTGTGGACAATGTTAAATTAACTTTTTCTATTTAGATATGTTTCATTATGTAAATTTTTTATATATACATATGTTAAATTATTATTTATTTATTTATTATATTATTATAAATAATATTAATAGATTAATTAGTTTTAATGTGAATTTAATTTTAATATAAATCTTATAAATTCAATTTAAAACAAATTATTCAAGTCGCTAAGTTAAAAAAATAAGAGAAAAATATTATAAAATAGATATAAAAAAACGAAATTAGTAAATTATATTTACACAAGTTATTCCACATTTTCATTCACATAAAATTAAGGAAAAACAAGATTAGTAACTATTATTATAAATATTTATTTTCTACTATAGTTTCTAAAATTGTGTAAGTAATTATTTCCAAATTTTAATTAATTCTATTTAAATATAGTTACTAATTTTAAGCACCCCGCGGTTATTTCTTTCCTTTGAATGTGTTTGATTAAGATATAGGGTTATTTCTTTCCTTTGAATGTGTTTGATTAAGATACAGGATTTTATAGATATATTTTAATTAATTCTTTTAAGATTGGAATATCACGTGAACAATTCTTTTCAAATTTTGTTAAAATAGATTTATTGAGAAGTAGATTAAATTTATGGTCATATGTTTGCGTAGATATTTCTCATTTTTCACCCTTCGTTTATCATCACTTTCATTTTCTCATTTTTCACCCTTCCTTTATCATCACTTTCATTATCCTTGTTTCTTCATTGTGATGATCATCTTGAAATGAGCCAGATTGTAATGGGCAAGGCCTAGTGTCACTCACCATCATCCATTTCATTTTCCTGGTTTTGTTCATTCTTTTATAGCTTCAACAATCTGTCTCATCAAAGAAACTAAACCCTTAATCATTAAGGACAAGTGTCACCGACATTTTAAGGTCTCTCTTCATGATCTTTTGCCTCACTTTGTTTTGCTAATTGTTTTGAAATTATATCACTAAAATCTTGATTATCTAATTGGGGTTTAAATTATAAAAAAACATCTCAATTAGTATTTAGTATATAAAATTAATAAATTAGTGTTTATGTATATAAAGTTAGTAAATAAAATTGTTTGATGTATTCTAATTAATAAATTAAATGATTTTTTTATTTAACTTTGAAAAACATTTATGAGCAAAATTGTGATTTGTTATGATTTAAAATGTATTTTTAAATGTATGAATGGAATTAAAGACTTAAATAATTTTTGAAGCATTTATAACTTTGTTTATCTGATAATTTAAAATTGAGACTCTTAAAAATATCAAGTTAATTTTGGACAAAATTGATTAGGAAAAATGCCTAAAAAAAATCATTTTATGTATTAATTATACTAAGTGAAAATGTTTTAATGGATACTACATATATGCTTAGTAAATGAAAATTTACTTGATTGTTCTAAGATCAATCTCTAATTTAATATCTTATTACTAGTAGTTTAGTAGTGGTACTACAATTGACAAAAACCATGTTGACAAGTCATTCTGTATCTATTTGATAAAAGTCCTTACAAATCTCAAACTCCTATAACCAAATTTATCTCAAGTACTGCGAATTTGAAAATGTTTAAAAATATTTCATAAATTTTAAAAATTTAAAAATGATTTTTAACAATAATAGATAAAATTTATAAATTAAATCTGAAACAAATTACTCATTCACATTAGAACAAATTATGATATAATTAAAATTCTAAAATCAATATTAAAGATTTTCCTTTTAATACATTATAACATTAGAATTTTAAAATCAATATAAAAGGAAAAATCAACTTCAGAAGATTTTCCTTCCAATGCGCTCCATTATCTACATGGTGTTTTTTTTAGGGATTACTGAATAAACAAAATTAGTAACAATGTCTTCTCTTATTATGATAATTAGTGTTATTAGTTTTTTAAAATTTATTAATATATATATTTTTAATTTTGTTAAAATAATACAAATAATTTTATTATATATAGTTATTAATTTTGAATTGGGTGGGCTTTCTTTCTAATTTGGTTGAATTTATTTATTTCTGAGTATATTTAAATATAGCAGATGTTTTTCCTTAAATTTGTTAGTTATTTCTTCTTAATTTTGTTAACTTTGTTTTATTTAAGGATAGTTTTATAAATATTTTAAATTTTTCATTTAACATTGGTGAGTTTTTGCTTGATGAGCCGTTTATAAATATAAATATAGGTAACCCAAGCTTTCATTTTAATTAGTTCACACACTTCGAACCCTAAGTCTTGCAGAGTCTTGTTTCTAGAAACTCAGGTAAAGAATACCGGTGTTGTTTAAATGGTTTGGAGGCGGTATTTTTATTATAACAATGGGAAGACCAGTGCTGTATAGATAAATTGAGTTTCTGATGTTTCTCACTCACTGAGTTTTGATTTAAAAACTGTCATGTACAGATAGGTGTTACAGAAAATCGTTTTTCGTTTCGTTTTATAAGAAGCATAGATAAATCCCTGAAATAAAGATCTCATTTTTTTATTTTTTTTCATAAACAGTTGCAGAGATGACGACGAAGCAGGGTAGCAAGCTGGCTTTGGTCTATATTGTATGGATCGCCATCGCGCTCTTGTTCATCGGAAAAGCAGGTAATATTTTTTACATATAATTACTAATGTTTTTTGTTTGGTTATTAAATATTAAACTGACCTACTGAAATGGATGAGATGGCAGAGGGTGAGGCTGCAGATTGTTACAAAGTGCCCAGCTGCAAGGACTGCCCAAAATGGCATAATGCTTATGACTGCGGTGCTGATCTAAATTGCTGCTACACTTGCCCACGCTGCAAGCGTTCCTCCATCTCTGCTGGACTTCCATGAAGTTTATATATATATATGTTGTTCGGTGTCTTGAATATTTAAATAAATTTTTGTTGTATGTCAATGGACGTTAGTTGCTTAGTATTTATAAAAATTCTTCTGCTTCGTCATTTGCATTTGCATTTGCTGTTGCTCCATGCATAATGCAATGATACAGGTTGATTATGGAGCATTAAAATCACATGCACTTCTCTCCGTGTAAATATTTGTTTTGTATTTCTTTCTACATGCTTCGTATTTAGAAATATAGTATTGCTGGATGCAATAATGACCGAGTAATAATGTAACCTTGAACCGTACGCAGTTCTCGGCAGCATTGCTTTGTTTTGGAATTCTTATTTTTGGAAAGTAGTAGTCTATAATGCGACTTTTTGAAAGCTTTTCTGGCGGATTTTTCCGGTCAAAATCCGGCAGCAATTCAATGGAATTCCAAGTTTGATAGCTAGTTTCTACACAATCAATGGCTCCCAGCGGTTTTCTAGGGCGCTGAATCCAAATATGCAGTTAAAAAACCATTTTAACTGCTAAAAATCAAGATTTAACCTGCCGGATTCCATCACCAGAATCTCCAAAAAGTCTCATTATAGACAACTCCTTTTTGGAAATTCTTTTACATGGTATCGTAGATCTGACAGTAAGTAAGCAGAATCATAGGCAAGGTCGGTTTTCACTAACAGGAATGTGTTTTAAAATAGGGATTAGCAACCTTTAACAATGGAGCTGATGTCAACAAGTGTTTCAGTTTCTGGAAAGCGCGTTGATATTCTCCTCTCCACTTAAAACTCTTTCTTTTGTAGAGATGCTATGGGATAAGGGATTTTAGATAATCTTTCAATGAAGTGACGGTAATAACGAACTAATTCCATAAAACACTGGATATCCGTAACATTTATACGAACAGGTCAATCTAGGATAGCTCAGAGGATCCACAGCAATATCCTCCAGGATATGACATGTTCTAAATATTGAACCTATTTTTTAAAATGTCAGTTTTACTGAACTTAGCATAGAGGTCGTTTTCTCTCAAAGGTTTGCAGAACTATTTGTAGATGTTCCTGATGTTTCTTATGCTCCTCTGCATTCTCCAAATATATCAAAATATCATCGAATTTTTTGAATAGATTAAAATGTCGTCGATAAAATTTAGAAAACACTCGTCTAGATAGTGGTGGAAAATCTCATTCATTAAATTCATGAAGGTGGCAGGAGCATTTGTAAGTCCAAAAGGGAATGCAATGAATTCGTAGCGGCCATAGCATGTTCTGAATACAGTTTTACAAACATCCTCGTCCCTAATTGATCTTGAAAACACTGGAATGACTTTAACTTCATCAAACATGTCGTCAATCCTGGGAAACTGAGCCTATAATCAGTACACAATTGCATAGTCCTTTTTCCAAAGTTTTGATAGATTACAGGCACATCCAACTTATTACATCACATTACTCCACCATTAATCTACAAGAATTAAATATTTCTTTACACTCTTGGTGAAACTCCATCACATATCTGCGTTGTTCCTAACTATTGCTAAATCTTTATGTTCCATCTTTTAAAATATCATAATATAGTATAATCATAATAGAAGGATAAAATATATTTATAACTTATATATTCATAATAATATATTAAAATTTGTATAATAATAATTATAAAATTTATGATAAATTTACTTTACCTATTTAAATATAAAAAGGATAAACTATTATTATTCTAAACTTAATTTTGTAATAAATTAGTTTAGAGATCAATGAAAAATCAAAATAGGTTAAAATTTATAAATTAGAATTTTTCTTTCTTCATTTAAAATTAGAAAACTTTAATAATTCTGACATAGAAAATTATGCAAATTATTATTTTTTCTTTCTCAAATAAATCATTGTTTTCTGGAATTTGAAGAGAGTAAATGATCCTCTGCTCATCCTTATCCTTAATGGAAAAGAAAAGTATGTCAACACCATTTTCATTAGTTTTTGGAATTTGAAAAGCATAAATGATTTCCACAAGCTCGATGGCAAAGAAGAGTATATCAAAAAATTGAAAAAGAGGATGGATAATTATGAATTTTTTCGATAATATTTTATATAAATCAATAAACTTCTTAATGCACTGATTTTCCCGTTCTTGTCTAACACCTTTGCAGTCTATATTAAAATGCAGAATATTTTTGATATTATAATTTCCTCATCCAGTGTGAGTGAATATTGAACCCCGATTGGGTTTTTTCCAGCTATAAAGCTAAGTAGGCCCACTTCGTTTGCACAAGGAATATGTACAATGCACTTAGAGAGAACGTCATCCTCACTTTTCTTAATTCACCCATAATTAACACCGCCATTGTTACGCCTTCACATATTTGTACCTCCTCCCCCACATTCCCCATAATTAAGAGCCATTCTTGCTGCCCTCCCTCCTGCGTTTATATTATTTTTCTGTGCTCTTAACTCTTTTCAGTTTCTCCCTTGCTCCGAACAATGGCAATGGCACAGGATTTTGTGAGCGGAATTGTAGAAATTGCCATAAACACTTTCGTATGAAGCGCCCCATGCACCATATCAACTCTCAGTTCGACAATCAGCAAAATAGGCCCCCTTACTCGGTGATACATTGCGTGGAGAATTGGTGTATACGTCACAAATGACGTTGGAAAAAAAACTGAAGTGCGCACAAAGAGGTTAGTGACATTTTTGATGTTGTCATTTGGGTGACTACCATCGTTCAATTTCCAATTCTCGAGTTGCAGATTACTATTGCCGCTGAAGTTAATTTAGAGTTGGCCGACATAGATGTTGATGTGCAGAAAATGCAACTGTCTGCATATTTGAAGAACAAGGGTTTTTTCATAGTGTTAAAGGATATGTTGAGCGCACTCGATCTGGAGCAACTGGGCGTTGAATTTAACAATGATAGCCCCAACGAACTCATATTCTCTACTTGCAATAGAAGTTTGGTTAAATAAATGAAGGCATTAGAGTGTATCGAAAGAGAAGCCATGTCCACAAATGAGGCATAGGATTTGTTTTCAAAAGTGACTTTCAAAGACGGAGGCAATATTCCTGATGAGATTGAATATATTGCGAGAACAGGGATCACCACACCTCCCATGATGTCAGCTCCAGAAACGTCATTGTCCTTAACAATGAACTCCACATCAATATAAAATGAACCAGGTCAACATGAAAATGCTCATTCCAGTGAGGATTTTGGTTGTTTTTTTATGACACTTCCAGTATGACGAAATAGCAACACAGGTGAAACGCTTCCATGACTAAGAAACAACGGCGTACTTCCTAGCGAATTCCACTGCAAGACTGTTGCAGTGACACATGTTAACTTTTATTTGGACGGAGAAGGGCGAAAATACACAAATTTTATTGCATAAATCTGCCCAGCCAAATCCTTTAGGACTCTTCTAATTAGGGATGAACATGGCTAAAAGTGGTCGGAATTTGGGTAAATAAATTTCAAAAAATCTTGTAGACACACTCTGAATTGAGGGTGAAATGGATTCAGCACCATTAAAAATATCTAATACACCTAAAAATTTGAATTTTAACAACTATAACTTGGATTTACAAATATCCTTGCCGGATTTTCTCTAAATATGACCGGAATTTCCATAACTTTCCCGGCAATTCCTCAACGATAATCCTTTATAAAAATACCTTCAATGTAAATATATATTATTTATTAATTTTCAGTGTTATGGTTTTTATTATGGTTTTTTTTAATTTTACTTAAAAAAATGTACCAAATCAAAAATAAGTTAAACAATAATATTAATGGAAAATAAAATTTATAAAATTTATATTGTTATTAATTTTCAAGCGTTCTAATTTTTATCTCTTTAGAATTGTGGTTAAGAAATTAAAATAATACCAGTTTTGATGTGGTTTTAATATTAGTATGGTAAAACACTAATCAAGAGTCATGCACACAAATTAATCTATTTATGTGGAAGGCAATGCACAAATATGCATTTTCAAATATGTACAAAATTATAGCAGAAAGTTAACCAATAATCATGCACAAAAATTAATCCATTTATGTCAAAGACATTGTACAAACAAACATTTTTAAGTATGTAAAACTTTCAAAATAAAATAAAAAATTAAGATAATATTTTTTGTATGGTTTCAGCGTTGACATGGAAAAAAACTAATATCAAAAAAATTAATTTACAACTCTCAACAATAAAAAATAAAAAAACATTTATCTAGAGGACATAGCACAAACAAACATTTTCAACTATGTAAGACTTGCAATTTAACAAAATAAAAAATTATGATAAAACTATTTTTGTGTGGTTTCAGTGTTGACATGGAAAAATATTAATGTCTAAAAATCGTGTATATTGCTTGCTAAATTGAATAAGGAAAAAAAAAAGATAATAACAGTTTCCAAGTAAAACTTGTGTATATGGTAAGTCTTTATAATGCATAATAAAAACAAAATAATGCTAGTATTGAAATTTGTATTAGTTTCAATATTATTATGCTAAAAATATAGTCAATAATAAAACTTTAATTTAATAATTAAATTAATACTCTTGAAGATTACTGTCGATTGTGCATCTCAAACATCTATTTATTGATCTAAATGATAGACCAGTCTTCCATAAATCTTTATGATGAACCATCGTTGCTAGTTAAGTCCATGTAACAAAAAACTTAAAGTGTTGCTAGTTAAGTCCATGTAACAAAAAACTTAAAGTGATATGAATCCAGAAGATAATTTACACAAATATGAAGATCGCAGAAACCTCAAATATGAAATATAATCAATGTTTATGAGAAAAAACTAAAAACATGTTTAAAACTTGTGCATTATTAAACTTAAACACAAAATGTTGCCTTACCTCTTTAGCATTTTCTAAAAAATATTTTAAAATAACTTTGCATTTAAAAATTTAAAAGACAAAATTGAACACTGTACTTCCTAAAAAAATAAAAACACTTTCTATGAAATCATAAACTTCATTATTTTGAGAAAACGTAGCAAACCAATAACTTGTCAATTTGTTAAAATCTAGTTGAAAATGCCCACTAAAATCCCATATACATTGTGGTGTTTCTTAAAACAATGATAAAAAATATTCTAAAGACTATAATTTAAGTAAAACTTTGTTAACAACCTCGCAAAGGGACTATATAAATGTAGTTATCTAAAAAACAACTAAAATTATTGTTTCTCTCACGTACATACTACTATCAAATTGAAAATGAAATCCATCACCATATAAAATGAATAATTACTAACATGAAAAGAAAGACATTTCCATCATCATGTAAAATGAATAATAAAATCCATCATCATATAAAATGAATAATTACTATTGACTCAAGACAATGAAAAACATAAAGACAAACACATTCTATCCAATTTATATGGGAATCGGCTTAAATACTTCATTTATTCCATTCAAAGATATTTTAAAACAAAATTACTCCCTATCCACTATTTAAATGACAATTATTACCAACTATTATGAGTAATAACAAGTAAATTTCTACAATACTTTTATAAAAATTTCCTTGGGTAAAACACATAAAATTGGTACTACTAATGGGATTTGGGCAACACAAAAGTGGTTGGGCTAAGTATTCTTGTCACTTCATGGGATGTTATGGTCGTGGGGGATAAGCATGGTAATACTCCTTAGTCAATAAGTAAATATTTTAATTTATTCTACCAAAAGTAATGTTAGACATTAATGCTTTATTTTATTTTATTTTAATTAAATAGATAATATTATTTATGGCAAGCCAAGGAATTATAGGAAGGTAGAAATGTTATTTGAGGATTTCACCTATCAAGTAGTTAATTTTACAATTACTCCTCTTGCGAGAGATAAATATCTCAATTTGGTGAAAAACAAAATCGAGGGTAGAAAGGAACCTGAGGAAGCCAAGAAAGATGAGAAGAGAACTTATTACCTTAGGCATGACACTGTTGAGGTATAAGACATGACACTGCTGAGGTAAGGCAGGACACTGCCATAGAGAAATTCTGGAGGTGGCTGCAGACAGTGGAATTTCTATATAGACTTGTGAGACTGCGAAAGTTCTGGGCAAGACCTAGTCAGGGCAGATAATCGTTATTAGAATGTTCTGAAAGGGAACTGACTCAGTGGGAGCTTTGGTAAATTCCATGCTCATTGGTTGGGCAGAGCATTCTCCCTTCCCTAGTGATTTCCCGTGGCCTTCTACTAATATTAAATAGATAAGTAACTCTGTGTGAATTCAGGTTGATATTTCCTACATGTTATGTTTTTTTGTAACTATCACCTGTGAAATGTTTGTACTATGTACACAAGTTATATTGACAAAGTAATTCTGTGAATTTAGTGACTAGCATGAAATAAGAGCAAACAAGTAATGAAACATGTGTAGAATTGATAAATGGGTTATAGGGCTAAATTTGAATTATGCTTATACTATTCAAAGGAAAACTAATTATCATTGAAAAGCGTGTTGAAATCATTATGTATAAATTAAATAACGCGATTTGGTTCATAGCTACAATATGTAAAGCTATAGTTTGAAGGAACAAACAAAATAGTATGTTGGGTGTGTGTTATATTCTTTCCACTACTAGTCCACACGTGAAATCAGGGGGTTTGAAGGGGGGGTAGCCCCCATGCATAGGGTTCGGGGCAGTGTGAGAATTTTTTTTGGATCTTATATTAGGTGGGCAGACCAACCTATGGTTTTGTACATGGAGTTTGCACATGGTTTTGGGCTTGATGGTTTTCTACTCATGGTATTTTGTAGATCTGGTAAAGAGAGCTACGGTTACGTTCTAATCCAGGGTTAATGGATTGGGGTTTATGGATGCTTCAGCGTGTATATATATGTATTGTAACATTGAAAAGATATAATGAAAAATTAATTTGGTAGTCCCGGTTTTGGGATCCAGCAGAAAATATTTGTGTTTCTCTATTTTATGTTTTATTGCCTTGCCATTGCATATTTTATGTCTTTAAGAATTTGTTTGTAGCTAATTTATGTATAATTTGATTAAAACATACAATTGGTATCGAAGTTGTTTTGGCTTCAAGGGGATGCCTTTGCTGCTGAGGGGTTTTTTTCAGGCCTGTGGTAGACCCTGCTCAGTGGGAGATCTGCGGGATTGATTTTTGCGGTGAAAGAAGATAGTGAGTAGTGGAAAGATAGAGATAGAAAAATTTAATGGTCAAATTTTTGAGTTGTGGAAACTCAAGATGGAGGTTCTTCTAGTGGATAAAGACCAGTGGGTTGTGGTAGATCTAGGGACTAACCCAATGACAATGTCTAATGAAGACTGGAAGAAGTTGGATCAGAAATAAAAGAGCACAATATGATTGTGTATCTCCGATTTAGCATTGCTGAATGTATCATGGGAAGATTTGAGAAAGGTTTTGTGGGAAAAGTTAGGGACTTTGTACTAATCTAAGTCTCTGGTGAATAAACTATTCCTATAGAAAAAGTTGTATAACCTGAGGATGAAGGATTGAGACTTGGTGACAAAGCATATAAACGCCTTTAATATTATGGTAAGCCAAATGTTATATGTTTCTATTAAAATTTCAGATGCAGATAAGTGCATCAGTTTATTGTGTCCTCTATCAAATTCGTGGGATAATCTTATTGTTGCAATTAGTAACAATACAACTACCTTGCAGTTTGATGAAATAGTCTCATCCTTGTTATTGAAAGAGATGAGACGAAAAAATATGGAGGGCCATAATGGTGATTCCTTGTTTGTACAAGGACAATCTGGTAACACAAAAAAAAGTCCTAGAGTGGGAGATATAAATCTAGAGGGAGATCTAAATCTTCAAGAAAACTTATAAAAGTTTGTTGGAAATGTGAAAAGGAAGGGAAATTCAAAAAGGAGTGTAGATCTAGAACTCCTGAGAAAGAAAAGGGATCTGATGATGCTCCTTCTGCAGAGGTGAAAACCACCTCAGATGAAGTTGGTTATGTGTACTTAGCTTCTTCTTCAATTATACATGTAGATCATGAGGAATGGTTGATTGACTCAGGTGCATCCTTTCACTTCACTCCCCACAGAGAGTGGTTATGTGTGTCTAAGAAATATGATTGTGGTGAATTTCTTCTTAGGGGATGAAAAGAGGGCTAGAATCATAGGTTGCATAAAAGTCAAGTTGAAGTTGCAAGGTGGAAGGATTAGAAAACTCCTCGTTGTTCTGCATATTCCTGCATTGGCCACAAATTTGATTTCTCTAAGCAATATGGATGATGCACAAGTAAAAACAGTGTTCAAGAAAGATACTTGTAAGATTTTTTGGGGAGCACTAGTATTGATGCGGGGACTTTGGATTGGAAATCTATACAAGCTTCTAGGTAACACTATTACTGATGGTTGCAACAATTTTGTGGTTCTTGAAAGTGGAGCAAAAAACCTTCTGGTCTCTGGAGAAAACACCATGCTATGGTGTTAAGGGATTGGACATATTAGAGAGAAGGACCTTCCAATACTTCATGGTAATGTTGTGGTAGACGTTATGTCTAATTTTTCTATGGATCTCGATTTATGTCAACATTGTGTATATGGGAAGCAGAATCGAGTGAGTTTCCTCTGTGTTGTTAACATGGCGAAATGAATATTAGAGCTTGTGCAAACTGATGTGTTTGGACCTGTGTCAGTTCCATCACTGGGTAAGTATGTGTACTATGTATCATTCATAGATGAGTTCTCAATGAATACATAGATATATTTCCTCAGGAATAAATCTGAAGTCTTTGACAAGTTTAAAGATTTTAAGGCTCTGGTGGAAAAATAAATAGAGAAGAAGATAAAGGTGTTGAGGATAGATGACGTTGAAGAGTTCTGAAAAAAGGAATTTGAAGAGTTTTGTAACAATTGTGGTATAGAATGGAAAAAGAATAATCCACACAGAATTGAACAAAACGGAGTTGCAGAAAGAATGAATAGGACATTGATGGGAAAGGAAAGAAGTGTGCTAAGTGATGTCAGGTTAGGACATGAATTCTGGGTAGAGGTGGTGCAGATTGCATGTTACCTAGTCAATAGATCACCTTCATCAGTGTTGGAGGATAAATCGCGACATGAGGTATGGACTGGTAAGAAACGCTCTCTTTCACATCTGAGGGTATTTGGTTGTGATGCATATGTACATGTTCCAAAGGATAAAAGAACTAAGTAGGATAGTAAATCTGAAAGGTGCATCTTTATTGTGTATAAGGACGGTTTAAAAGGTTATAAGATTTGGAACCTAGAAACAAGGAAGGTTGTATAAAACCAAGATGTGTTTTTTAGAGAGGTGAAACATTTTATTAAAGATGAATTTCTACCAAAGGAACCTGAGAAGATAGAGCTTGAGCTAAAGGAGGAAGAATCAGACTCTACCACAGAAGAGGAATCAAAAGATATAGAGCCACAAACTCCAACTGTGAGACTGATCCAAATTTAAAGAAGAACACAAAAAATTATAGATATAACCATAGATACAATGATGCAATAGAAATAACACTTCATTTCATTCATATCAAATACTGAAATATGCTTACGAATAAAATGAAAATAATAGCTTAGGCGATGGTAGCTTATCTCTGAGAAGAGATGTGGTGGCTACATCCCTCTAAGCTGTGTTAAAATGAGGATTAAAGGCCTAATTATGATTGAGAAATAATGGGAAAGCATAAACATCCAAAAACCTAACCCTAGGAGATGAAGTGTCGAACTATGGGCCCTATTTGGGTAAATTGGTACATAAACTTCTCGAGGTCGTAAATTTGACATATGATCTATGTTTTATGTGCACAATACCTCCTTATAAATATTTATATAAGGACAACAACTTTTAGGGCCTCCAAATGGCTCCGAAAATTCATGATCCAGAAAACTGCCAAAAATAGTAAATTGTGCTACAGTTAAGGAAACTGAAAAGTTGAAAGAGATTACAGTGGGGGTCCAAGTGGAATAGGCAGCTGATCACCAACATCCACCTGGATCAGTCCTCCCCATTAGGAATCAATGCTCCCTATTGCATTGAGTGCCTCTATGAGCTAGCGAATCTTCTGTTGAACTTGGTCCCTAGTGAGCCACTTGGTTTGGTGCAAGAGTTGGCCAGCTTTGACAACCTGATATACTTAGATCTTCTGTTGGTGAGTATTCTTCACCCATGTGTCCATAATTTGATAAATTATGGCATGTTCCATGTAGCCTGGGTTTAAATATGTTCGTGTGAGTTGTTTTGCAATATCTGATGTGTCCAGTAATGGTGGGAGTTATTGTGGTAGGCGGTCCACATCGAACACTAGGTGCAAACTAAGGAATGGGGTAATGTTGAGCTCAAAAGCATTATCTCCCACAACATTGGTAATGGTGTAAGGACCATATCAGAGTGGTTCAAGCTTCTGATGGGCTCCGATAAGGCGTTCTTTCTGCAAATGTAACCAGACTTTATCGCCCATCTGAAACTTGTGGGGCACCCAATGTTGATTACGTCACTCATTGTAACTAGAATTTTCCATAATGGAGCAACAATATATCGACCCATTGGGTAGAAGTGTCTCGGGAGTTAGATCAAACAAATGCTTGGCCTAACAGTGCAACAGTACCCCTGTGGGTGAGGAGAAGATGTCCCTGTATTCTTTCATGACTGTATCCACCTGCTTCCATTGTGTGGAGGAACACTTCCCAGGGGCCATGGATGTGGCTACGATCTTCCCCTTACTTTGAGAGTGAACCAAAAAGAAAATAAATTTCCTATTTTGGGAGATGATCTTATTGCATTTCTTCGTAGAGATCAAAGAGGTGGTAGTAGGTGGGGCTACCTCTTTTATCATGTATAATGTATTACCAAAAGAAATAATAACAGAGTGAGGTCTAGACTCATATACAATAGGTCGATTCCACAATTATGGTTTTCCTAATAATACATCACGGACGTGGAGAGGAGCAACATCACACAATACTTCATCCACAAAGAGCTTGATGTTGTAGGGAAGGTGACATTATTGGTTAATGTCGAGATCTCATCCTTGGTGAAGCCACCTGATGGTATATGGTTGCAAATGTGCTATAGTCGATACGCCCAACCACTTCATGACCTCTACTAAAACAAGGTTATTTTGGCTTGCCATAAAAAATGAACTACAACAGAGAACCCTTCACCCACATCTATGAGTGGAATAGGTGCACCCCATCTTCTGGATCTTCGGGCTCAATATTCTTGATTTTAGTGGTGGCCACAGTGGCATTGGGCTCTGCATCAATGATCTGCTTCCCTTTTTCATTCCCTTTGTTGGGTTCTGAACCAAAGTCGGAACATGCGTCAGACTCAGAAGCCTTCAACTCGACCATTAGTGACTGCCTAGCATGACACTCAATTGTGTTGTGGGTGGAGCTCTTATGGAACTCAACCACTTTCCTGTGTGCTTCTTTATCTCGTGGTGTTGTTCCTTTCTTGTGGCTTTGACTTTTTATCCTGGGTCACCCCACCTTGGCTTTTCCCTTTTATCTAAGGTTTGGGGCCACCTTTCCCTTGCCTCATTTTCACAAATCCAAAGTCTCGCTTTTTCCAGTTTAACCCTTTTCTCGATCTTGATAGCGTATCGATATGCTGTGCCGAATGAGGAGATGTCCAAGAACTCCGTTTCATCCTAGATGTACCTTTGTAGGTAGCCATGGTACTTGAGTACCAAATGTTTCTCAAGATCCTTGATACCCAAATTCATGTGAAGGGTATGAAAAACATTGTTAAACTCTGGTATGTCTTGATCCCTTCCCTGTCGCAGAGTGGTCCACTTTATCTATTTATCCTCATAGCTCCCAATGGGGTAGTACTACTCCTTAATGGCATCCTGGAATGAATCCCAAGTGGCTGCAGCCAAAAATATCGAGGCCATACATTCATCCTTCTGCTCACAATAGGTTTCCCACTAGTCCTTAACGCAGGAGGTGACAATGAGAAGAGAAAAAGTAATATTTTCCCATTTGGAAGAATCATGAATAGAAAAATATCCTTTCTAACATATTTAACCATTTATCTACAATGTCTACATCTATCTGACCCTCAGATATGGGAATGTCAAAGTTAGCTTGTAACTTAAAGGGTGTGGCACTTCCAAAGTAGCTACTGGAATTCTATGCGTAGCCCTTGGGTAGCAGCTAAAGGATGTGGGCAAAGTTGTCCATCATGACGTTCCTTTGTCACTTGAGCGCTTCTTCAAGCAATATTTTGAAAAGATCTCCTACCCCCTTGTCTTTTTTTTCTCCCCCCATGGGAGCTCATCGGTATTCGAGAGGCTAGTCTTACAAAGGTTCGACGAGTTCAAGCCCTAACTCCTTATATCCCGACCTCGTTGGGGACATGAAAGGAAAAACAAGGAAAGAGTAGACCACTCTAATACCATTGATCCAAATTTAAATAAGAATGAAACAAATTATAGATATAAACATAAATACAAAGATGAAATAGAAATAACACTTCATTTTATTAATATCAAATACAGAAATATTCTTATAAACAAAATGGAAATAAGACTAGCTCGGGCGATGGTAGCTTATCTTTGAGAAGAGATGTGGTGGCTGCATCCCTTGGAGTAATGTTATAATGAGGTTCAAAGGTCTATTTATTATTGAGAAACAATGGGATACCCTTAACATCCAAAAACCTAACCATATGAGATGAAGCACCAAACTATGGGTCCCATTTGGGTAAACTGGTACATCAACTTCCCAAGGTCCTAAATTTGGCATACGATCTCCATTTGATGCATAGAAGACCTCGTTAGAAAGATCTATCTGAGGACAACAACTTTTGAGTGGCCAAAAAGGGTTTACCCATGTTGACCCCAGTTTTCCCAAAAAGCGTCGTTTAGGGCCTCAAAATGACTCTCGAAGTTCAGGACTTGAAAAACTACCAAAAATAGTAAAATTTGCTACAATTAAGGAAACTAAAAAATTGAAAGAGACAACATTGGGGTTCTAAGTGGAATAGGCAGTTGGCCACCAACATCCACCTAAATTAGAGACTATCAGTTGGAGAAATAAGGTAGCCAAAAAGATATAGCCCATCTGCTTTCTATTCAAATTTTTCTTTATCTATTACAGATGATGATCCAAAAACTATTAGGAAGGTAGTAGATTCAGAGGATGGTAAACTCTGGAAAGAGGCCAGGGTTGATGAAATGACGTCTTTGCACAAAAATGGGGCTTGGGATCTAGTGGAGTTACTAGCTGGAAGGAAACCCATTGGAAGAAAATGGGTGTTTAAGAAGAAGATGAATGGAGAAGAAAAGGTGGAGAAATACGAAACTCTGTTGGTAGAAAAAGGTTATTCCTAGGTGTCGGGAATTGATTTTGGTGATATTTTTTCTTTTGTTACCAAGGTAGCTTCTATTATATTAATTTTATCTATTGTTGTTGATTTTGATTTTGAGGTAGAACAGATGGATGTGGATACAACAATTCTTCATGGGTATCTAGAAGAAGATATCTACATGAAACAACCTAGAGGCTTTGCAGTGAAGGGAAATAAAAAAGTGGTGTGCTGGTTAAAAGAATATCTGTATGGGTTAAAACAATCACCAAGGATGTGGTATTAGAAATTTGACACATTTATATGGGGACTTGGATTCACTAGAAGCAAAGTATATCACTGTGTGTATTTTAAATTAATTGGTGATTGTGTTATTTATTCGGTCTTGTATGTGGATGATATGTTGCGAATTTGAAATAACAAATAAATTATCTAGGAATTGAAGACCCAATTGTCCTCCAAATTTGACATGAAATATCTTGATGCTGCAAACTATATTTTGGACATGGAAATTAAATGAGATTGGGCAAAGAGGAAGCTTTGGTTAAACCAGAGGAAGTATGTCGAGACAATATTGCATAGGTTTAATATGTAGGATAGTAAACCATTGAATGTTCCAATTCCTGTTGGTGTAAAATTATCTGTTGACCAGTGTCCCAAGACACAAGAAGAGGAAGACCACGTGTCCCATGTTCCATATGCAAGTGCAGTAAGTAGATTGATGTATGCATTGGTTTGTACTAGACCAAACATTGCACATGCAGTGAGAGTATTGAGCAGGTTTATGTCAAAACTAGGGAAGGACCATTAGATAATAATTAAGTAGGGTTTTAGGTATTTGCGTGGCATTAGTGATTATGGCTTGTGCTACCAAGGAAGACTAGGATTGGAAAACGTTTGGGAAATATATGGCTTTGCTGATGCAAAATGGGCTAGAGATTTGAATCGGAGAAGATCTAGAGGTAGGTATGTATTTACCCTATTTGGAAGTGCAGTCAATTAGATCAGCAGGGGACAGTCTATAGTGGCACTTTCAACTACAAAGGAAAAATACATGGAATCCACTCATGCAAGCAAAGATTCATTTTAGTTGTAGATATTGTGTTCAAGTATGGTGTTGGTGCAACGAGCTATAAGGATAGACTATTGTGGAGTAGGTAAATCCTCTCTATGAACAGAGATGATTCCTCTAGCCCAAGAGTGGGTCTAGTCGTAAACAAGACAATCAAGTTCCTTGGATGGTGGTGTTTCGAAAGAAGCATGGATAGGTAAAAAGGTAAACTACTCTTTTTTAAAGCCTTTTGGTTGTGAAGCCTTTGTCCATATTGATAAATAAAATAGAACAAAGCTTGAGGAAAAGTCAAAGAAATGTACCTTTATTGGATATGGTGTTAATGGATTTTGGTTATCGCCTATATGATTATGAAATCACAAAAATCATTAGGAGCACAGATGGAATATTCAATGAAAAGGTCTTGTATAAGAATCAGTTGCAGGAAAAGAAACAGGAAAAAGAAAACAAGGAATACACAGTTCTTGATGAAATCACTGAAAAAGTAAAGGTGCCTAAAAACAATAATAATCAACAACCACAATAGCAGCAACCACCACAACAGCAACATTCACCCCAAACACCTGAAAGCGGTGTTAGAAGATCTACCAGGATAAGTAGACCCCCTGAACGATACTCTCCTTCATTATATTATTTATTGTTGACTGATTCTGGTGAACCTGAATGTTATGAAGAAGCAACGCATGTTGAAAGCAGGAAGAAGTGGGAGGTAGCCATGGAAGAAGAGATGGACTCCTTAATGCATAACCAGACTTGGGACTTAGTCAGGTTCCCTGCAGGTAAAACTACATTGCAGAATAAATGGGTTTACAGGCTGAAGGAAGAAGATGGAGGAAAATAGAGGTACAAAGCTAGACTTGTGGTGAAAGGGTTTGCACAAAAGAAAGGTATTGATTTTGATGAAATATTTTCTCCTGTTGTTAAAATGACTTCAATGAGAACTATTTTAAGTCTAGTGGCAGTTGAACATTTGCATCTTGAGCAGTTAGATGTAAAGACAGTCTTTCTCCATGGGGATTTGGAGGAAGAGATATATATGCAGCAACCACAAGGATATAAAGTGAAAGGGAAGGAGAAACTAGTGTGCAGGTTGAAGAAGAGCTTGTATGGCTTAAAACAAGCTCCAAGGTAGTGGTATCTAAAATTTTACAAGTTTATGTCTGAACAAGGTTATACTAGATGTCACTCTGATCATTATGTTTATCTGAAAAAGAAAAATGATGGCAGCTATATTATATTGTTATTGTATGTAGATGACATGCTTGTTGCAGGATCTAATATGTAGGAAATAAATGTGCTCAAAAGAAAATTGGCAAATTCATTTGCAATGAAGGATTTGGCAGTTGCAAAACAAATCCTTGGTATGAGAATAACTAGAGACAGGAAAAATCGTAAATTAACATTGTCTCAGAATGAGAACATACAAAAGGTGTTGAAAAGATTTAACATGCACAATGCAAAACCAGTTAGTACACCTTTTGCTAGCCATTTCAAACTTAGCAAGAAAATGTGCCCAAAGACCCAAGAAGACATGGATTATATGTCTAAAGTTCCATATGCATCAGCAGTTGGAAGCTTAATGTATGCAATGGTCTGCACAAGGCCTGATATTGCACATGCAGTGGGAGTTGTAAGCAGGTACATGAACAATCCAGGAAAGAAACATTGGATGGCAGTGAAATGGATTCTCAGATATTTGAAAGGTACCAAAAATCAAGCATTATGCTTTGGTGGTTCAAACATTTCCCTACAGGGATATGTTGATGCAGATATGGCAGGTCACAGAGATGCCCATCAGATTGGAGATATATATCAAGAAAAACCCATACAAATGCCCCTTCAGGTTTGAGGCCTTCTAGCTCAGGAATAAACAGTCTATGCCAAAGGTAGATGTAAGATGCATACCTTCCTGTTAAAGCTCAAAGAACTCAAGGAGAAAATAAAAAAATGGAACAAGGAAGAGTTTGGGAACATATTAGTGGAGAAGCAGAGATTAGAACGAAAAATGGAGGAGATACAACAGAAAATTATAACAGAAGGGTGAGATGAGGAACAAAGTAGGGAAGAAGGAATTATGATTAGCCATCTGGAAGAACGAAGAAAGAAGGAAGAAATTCTATAGAGACAAAAGTCTAGAATAAACTGGCTCCGCGATGGAGAAAGGAACACAAAGTTCTTCCACAAAGCCATGATCCAACATAGGCAAAGGAACAAAATCTTCTCTATCATAAATGAAGAAGGGCAAAGAATAACAAAGCATGAGGGGATTGAACAGGTACTAGTTGGGTATCACAAAGACTTGCTGACCGATCCTGGAGACAACAGAGAAGAGGCTATGGGAAGGATATGTAACGAAATGCCAAAGATAGTAACTGAAGACCAAAATAAAGCTCTGATGGGAGTAGCAATGCTGGAAGAAGTGGAGGAAATAGTGAAGGGAATGAAGAGAAACAAAGCCCCAGGACCGGATGGATTCATGGTGAAATTTTATCAAGCAAGTTGGCATTTCCTGGGACAAGACATCTAGAGGTAGTGGAGGAGTCTCACAGGCAGCAGAAGGTATGGCCAAGTCTTAACTCTACCCTTTTTACTCTTATTCTTAAATCATCTAAATTAGGGAAAGCCCAAGGTTTTCCCCCAATAGCCCTTTGTAATGTAATTTATAAAACTATCCCTACTGTGATGGCTAAAAGACTGAAACCAATTCTCTCTAGTATAATCTCCCTAGAGCAAACTAGGTTTGTGGAGGGAAGACAAATCCTAGATGGTTTGGTAGTCTCCCAAGAAGTGATCCACTCTCTAAAACAAAAAAAGGAGAGGGGTATGATGATAAAGTTGGACTTGTCAAAAGCCTATGATCATTTAAATCAGAAGTACCTCAAAGCCATTCTTATGGCTTTTGGTTTTAGCAACAGATGGACAGACTGGATTTATAACATGATATCAATGCCTAACTTTTCTATTATGCTGAATGGGTCGCCAACATCGAACTTCAATGCCACCAGAGGAATAAGACAAGGCAATCCCTTATCTCCCTTCTTGTTCATTATGGTAGTAGAAGGTTTGGAAAGATACTTTAAAAAAGAGATGAGGGAAAGAAAGATTAAGGGATTAAGGTTATGGGGGAACAACTTACCTATTACTCACTAGCAGTTCGTAGATGACATCATGCTCTTCTGTGAGGTCTCCCTAAAGGAAGTGAAAAGGGTAAAAGAATTTTGGATCTGTTTATGGAAGCCTCGGGTATGGAAATCAACAAAGACAAATCATGTACATTTATCTTTAATACCCCTCAGCCGATCAAAGCCTATTTGACCAAAACGCTGGGCTTTTGATCTAGAGAGCTACCAACAAAATACCTGGGAAATTAATTAGTGCTAAACCCTGTAAGAATAGCAAACTGGCAACAAACAATAGAAAAACTCAAGAACAGACTAGCGAATTGGTCCTTTCGATTACTGAATGTAGCAGGAAGATTGGTGCTTCTGAAATCAATTCTCCAGGAAATACCAATATACCCTCTATCGGTAATGGCGTCTCCCAAAGGTGCTTGCACAAGAATGCAAGAAATTTTTGGAAAATTCATATGGGAAGGACCAAAGCAGCAAAGGAAATGGGCCCTTGTGTCGTGGAAAAGTCTATATAAACAAAACGATGCAAGAGGACTTGGTCTCAGGGATCTGGGCATCCTAAACCAAGTTTTAGGGGCAAAGCTGTGGTGGAGATGGATGAGGGGAGGTAATGACTTATGGAAAAAAATATGGACTCAGAAGGTATCCTTAGATTGGAAGATGTCCCAAAAGGATCTTCAATATGGGACTTAGCAAGCCAGAACAGAGACATCATAGGCAAATACGCCTTCTGGGAAATTAGGAATGAAGGTATAGCTAAATTCTGGGAAGAGGCGTGGTAGCAGAGGGATAGATTGGTCGATATTCAAGCTCTACATAGTACATATCAGAAGGCAGAAAGGGAGGGGTTAAAGTATGTAAAAGATTATTGGAAGGAAGAGGAGATGGATGAAACCTGGCGAACTTGGAGGAAACCTGAAGAATGGGATGAAAATATCAACCAAGATCAGAAAGCGATACTGGTAAAAGAGATGGAGTCAAGAAGAATTAAAACAAGAATGGGACCAGATATTCTTAGATGGGGAAAATCTACAAAATGGACCTTCTCAGTCAAAGAAGCTTATTCTTTAACCAATCGACAGGAGAGAGAAGAGGATGCCTTAGATTGGAAACAAATATGGAGGAATAAGTGGTGGCCGAAAGTAATATTGTTTGCTTGGCTAGTAGGGAAGGGAAGAATCCTGACGTGGGACAAGTTACAGAAAAGAGGCTTCCAAGGACATCCAAGATGCAGCCTTTGTAAATAGGAGAATGAAACTGAGGAACACCTTCTGAATTCCTGCCCCTTTGCCCAGCATCAGTGGGATGAAGTAAGGAAACTCTAATAGGGATCCCTTGGATATTAAAAAAACCATATTTCAGTGGGGCAAAGGCCAATTTTCAAGCTCAGTAGTAAGGAGAGCCTAGATCTTAACTATGGGTTTCATCATCTGGCTTCTATGGAAAGAGCATAATCAAAGAATCTTCTAGGACAAAGGCAATCCACCACAAAAGATATGGGGAAGAACGCAAAAATTAATTTAATAAAAGAAACAGTGCTGGCGGAAACTTGGGAGGAGGAGGACTAGAAGACGACCCCTGAGGAGGGTAGAATCTTAGCCCTCCTTAATATGGATTATAGTATGGTGTATCCTCATACAGAAAGACATCAAAGATATCAGACACAGAGCCATGCGCAGTTCAGATATCCTGGGGAAAATTTCATTAAGCTGAATTTTGACGGAGCTTCCAAAGGAAACCCAAGGCCAGCAGGCTTTGGTAGTATCTTCAGAGACAATGAGGGGCGCACTAGATGGGTCTACGTTGTGGATTTACTTAGAAGTAAAGGTCTTTACAGAATAGACACAGGGCAAGAAACCAAACCGAAAGATGAAGATAAGGCATCTAAATGGGAAAATAGGCAAGATCAAGCACGTGGGTTGATTGGGATGTCTATTTTTCCAGATCTTAGATTCCATATTGCAGAACTTGATACTCCTGATGAAGAAATGAAACATATTACTAAAGTTTTTGGAATAAAAAATTAACTTAGAGCCCATCAACTCGAAAATGAGTTGCTTACATTGGACCCCGATAATTTTTCTTGCATTGAATATTTTTTGTCCAAGTTCAAGACCCTTAGACTTCTCTTGGAAGGTGTTAAGGTTAAGAAAGAAGATAGTAACCTTATCTATTCCGTTCTTACTAAGTTGGGACCAGCCTACTCTGTGTTTGTTTCCACTTTCCATTCTACAATAGAAGCCTTCATTTCTCAAGGACAAGACTACAAGTCCCATTCCTTTGATTCTTTTTGTGATTCTTTAATAAGAGAACAAGAAAAACTCTTACACCTTGGTCTTCTTAATCTTGGAAACTCTTCTAAGAAAGAATTAGCCGCCCAGCAGCAACCAAATTCAAAGAATCATAAGAAGTTGTATCCTAAAAGGAATGGTCTTAAACCAAACAAGGGTCCTAAGCAATTTCAACCTCAAAATGAAAAATCATTTCACCAAAATGATAAGGCAAATAAAAACAAAGGGAAGAAGACTGATAGACATTGCCACTTTTGTAATCGAGATGGCCATTTAGAATCTAAATTCTTTAAGAACATGGAAGCCTTGGAAGTAGCAATGAAGAAGCATAACATCCATTTGGAGCACTCTTCAAACTCATCTTTAGGAATGGCACTTTCTGCATGTGGTTGTCAAGCATCTCGGTCTGGCTATG
>APFE031078856.1:34892-56597 GCA_000404065.3 Pinus taeda | reverse complement strand
AGCCTTCTGTAGGCCAGCACCTACGTACTAGTATCTTGGCTAGTGCAAGAGCTAAAGGGGGTTGTAGCTCCCTTCCAGGAGAAGATGGAAAACGAGAGAGAGTTGTAGGTCTCTGCAGGTTATAGCCTGCGTAGTGGTAAAGGACTACACCAGTACATTGTAAAAAGAATTTTTCTAATTAAAGAAAGATAGAGACGAATTGCAGCAGGTGGTTTTCACCCACATTGGGTTTCCACCTTATATCTTGTGTTCTTATGTGTGATTGTCTTTTTGCTTTGTTTTACTGTCTCTGGTTACTGGTTATTTGATTCTACATCACAGATTAACAATCATCATCAGAAAGTTAAAGTAAATTAAAAGTTTGCTTTGTATATGCAGTTTTCCTTCTAAATAGTTGCGTATATACGCGAGTTTAATGAATTGAAGTAGCGTATACAAATTGGTTTTAGAAAAGGAATATTTGACCTGATAATACTGACTCACCCCCCCTCTCAGTATTATTTCCAAAAATTAGGTTGCCAGATAACTGGAACTTCATTTTCAAAAATAATATTTTTAACTATACTTAGGGCCACATCTATATGTGGATAGTCATCTTCAAATCTGAATGTCATCACAAATCCATTCACCATCTCTGTCTGTCTAGCAATTCCATGTCAAAGTTCAACCTCCAAATACCAGTTCTTTCAGATTACCTCCAGTGTGTGAATAAATCCATGTGCCCATTCCTCTCACGGAATGTCTTCCCAACCTGCAGTAGGATTGATCCACTCCTCTTCCTTCGTTGTGATCTGATATATATTATCAATGACATCCACACCATATTCTTCTTTGATAGGCTATGTATACCTCACACCTTTTGATGGATATAATGGAACAATAACTCTCACATTATTTCTTTCGAATATCATCTACCATTTCTTTAGATTAACGATAGTGATATTGGGAAATGCCCAATCCAATCTAAGTAGCGCAGGGTAAGGATTACTATAATCCATAATCTCAATTACTTCAAAGTGAGTGGTAATGCAAACTCTGTTGATGTCCACCGTGACATTAGACAACCTTCCCAGGGGTAATATTTTTTGTTGGTTTTCCATCTTTAATTGAATAGTAGACCATTGTAGCTTCTACTTCCCCATCAATTCCCAAGTCTCTCTTGGTAATACATTGGCATCAGACCCCATATCCAAGATTAGCTGGTCCATATCATATTCTCCAATCTATGTTGTAAGCCTCATTTATTTTCTTGTTATATTCTTTTGTCTATGCAGGTTATTCATTGCACACATTTCACTTTGTGGTACTTATTTAGAAGCACAAGAATATATTTGTTCTTGTAATCCCTCTACGACCTTTTGATTCCTTAATAGCTTCATATAGGTCTACAAAAAGGACTTCAGGATATTTAGATCCACCTCCTATGTCACCATGGGTACTGTCTTGCGATTGACATTTTAAGTTGGTTGTGTCGTAGAGGTTGAGACCCCATCATCCATAAAAATTCACCTTGCCTCCAAAAATACTTGTTTTTCCATTAGGGAATCAAATGTAGGTGCGTTTTAGTAAGATTCCTCACCCATGTGGTTTTATCTTCCTTTTTCGCATCGGCCTTATCATTCTTGGTCACAGTTCAACTCCTTGTTATAATCCCAATGCACGGTTGATATTCTCTTGGCTCAGTGGTCACCATTTGGACATTGGTTGTAGGCTGCCAATTTATTTTTCTCTGCATCTTCAAAATGAGGATGGGACATTATTCTATGACATGATCAAAATCGTTACAATAATTACAAGCTGTTGTCGAGTTCTGATAGTCTCTCGTGAAGTGGCTAGCCTATCCATAGATGTAACAGATAATCTAGCCATGACCTCGATCAGATCCTCGTCCTCATCCTTGAAATCCTCCTAAACTAGCATGTTGGCCTTTCTCTTCATGTGTGTGTCCTTCGGCTTGCAGTCTATAACTATCAGCAGTGCACTCCATCATTAAGTCATAACTTCAACAATATTCTCATCATGGTCTATTGATGTACAAAAGTTACAAAAGAACTGTTTCGAGGTCTACATATATTTCTCTAAGAGACAATAGTATTTAGAATGATGCCGACCTCATGTCCTACATATTTCGCAGCACAGACCTAGATTTACTGAATTAGGTGCTCCACTTTCAATATAATCTTTGAATACTAGGCATTGATCATTATAGTGACCTTCCACTTTTAACTTTGTACACCAAACTTTTGATCTTTCTGGTCTGACTTCTTTAGCTTTCTTCAGATCCTGTAATTCTAGGGTCAACGTAGCTAGCTAATTCTTTATCTTCTATATTCCTACACGAGTATCTCAAACTGGAAAAGCTTCCAACTTCCTCGCAATATTCAATGCTTCAGCATGCACCCTGATCTTCTGTTGTGTAAATGGAAACATGATATGTGGCAAGCATGTGGATATGAACCATTCTTTATGTTGTTGTGGGGGTATATCAAAGCTCACTTAATGCATCAACACCTTGAATCTCTGATCCAATTCCGAGACAGAATTAGTCACCATTTGTTTTATTTCTTTGAGTTCCATGATACACTACGAATCTGATTTTGGCTTCTTAAACTCTGTGACCAATGCTTAATTGATCTCATTAATCGTACATTTGAGTTACATGTGGAGTATTTCATATACCATGTTAACATTCTTTCCCGCAATGATGTTATGAGTTGTGCCTTATTTACATCACCATTCTTAATTTGTCTCATTATCCATACTCCATCAACTACGAACTAGAACTAGTCAGGGTCTTTTGATCCCAGTCCCCTAAAGAGATGCTACTTATTGTCGTTAGGCATTCTTCTTCTTCTTGATGGGCTAGGTTGAGGTGAAGGTGGTGGTGGAGGAGGAGTATGAGGATGGGGATGGGGTTCGAGGAGGGTGTATCTATGAGGGATCCAAAAGACGCCCTGATTCTACTCAGCTCTTAACTTCGACACACCTTTAGGGTGGGTGGAGGAGTATCGCAGGCTTGTAGGATTACTTATTTCTTATTCATTCTCAGATCCCAATAGAGGTCTATAGTGAGCCTCAATAAAATTCTTCGTATCTATTCTGTATCGTTTTCCACTTTGCATAGCTCCTACTTCTAGCTTATTTCTTCTTTTCCCAATCATTAATATGATTGCATCCATAAAATCCCCTTTTCACACAATAAAATCTTAATCCATAGCTTCAGAGAATTCAAGAACTTAACTCATGGTCCTTTGAAGAATCTTCATTCAGCTTCGCTATAGGATACGACTTTGTCAATTGCGAACTCAGTGACGAATCCTCCAAAAATGCTATCGATCTAGAAATCAACAACCCTTGAGATATTGTTATCAATTGTCTTGAGTTGTTGTATCAAATTAGGATTCTACTCCTTAGGTTCGTCACCTTTGAAACAATCCTTATGCTCGGCCAACCTAGATATCCACTCAAGAAATTCAATGTGGAACGAACCAAAGAAAATCTCATATTTTTCTTTGAAAATATATCTATGCAACCAATATTAAGTTGATAATATAGTGTTTCTATTCACCTTTCTTGCAAATTCCCTTTCTTTCTGTTCAACCCACTCCTACAGTTCTTTCTTCGACAAATGCCGAAACATATCCCTTAGACAGATCCCGGTCCGGACAATAGAATGATTTGTTGTTTTGAGGGGGCTTGACCCAGGTTCAAATTGTGCTCCACACCAACAAAACCCTCAACTATTGGCCCTTTCAATAATGACCTGCAAGCATATCGCAGTCTCACTTGAAGCATTTATGGGAGGTTGTAGAACCAGGCTTCTGCAACCGAAGGGACATCTGCGAAGTGGTGTCATGAAATTACTTGTGTTTTATATCAATGTTATAGCTTTAGATGCATAAAAAATTCATGGGCATGATTAATATACAAAAAATCATAAACTTCAACACATAACAATATATCTTACAGTCCTTCACATAATTCAGAAAAACATGCATAACCAAATACAAAATAGTACATAAATAAGAAGTACAGAGACACAATACTTTTGCAAAGATTCTTCTTTATTAAGAATATATTCAATTACATTCACTTCTTTGCACTATGCACTTAGCTATAGGTGGTCTGTGCACTCACCTGCAGATTCTTGAAGGTCTCCGTGCACTTAGCTATGGAGTCTTCTCTAAAACTACAAATTACAAATGTGGAAACATAGATTTACTTATGCTTCTATATTTTAGATCCTAATATTAAATGATTAAAAATTATTATATATGCTTTTATACAATTCATTTATACAAAAACCATGGTCCACATACCATGGATCCATAAAAACACGGACTACAACCCAATACCCATTACAAAACAAGGGCTTTATCCCATCCCTAAGCCCCTAAAAGTCTGTGTGATGAATATTTCTTTGCTAGCTCCATGCGATCCACTCCTTTCATGGAGTCTTTTAATAGGAAGTATATACTTTCTTTGTTTTCCTTGCTCCTATTTTTTTTCTTCCTTTCTATGGACCATGACAATGAGTCCTAAGGGATTAATAAAAAAAATTTCTTGTGTACTATAATATATTATGGGTAAAGATGTTTTGTCGACACTGCATAATTCACCACCACTGGAATGTATATTCTTCTTATCTCTTGGTAGAGAAAGAGAGTGATTAACCAATTTGTTTCACATGTATATATTTTTTTCGAAATCTAGAGAAAATATAGGTCTCAATTCCATTAATAGTAATAGGGAACAAATTCATCTTGACATTGTTAATATTTCCATTCTCATACAACCTATCCTTCTTTATATTGTTTTTTGTTTCCCACGTTGATAGTCTACACAATGATTAGTTATTCTTATAATTATGAAGTATAAACATTATTATAGTCTACCTTCATTGGAATGAGGGACTAACTCTAGCTACTATTAACTTAGCCCAACCCTGAGACAAACCCAAAATTCCTCTAGGGGTTTAGTCTCATTTATAGTTAACTCAAATCCATTAATATTTTCTTTGTTCCTTCATACTATAGGTTTACATATTATAGTTGTGAACCAAAGCCATCTCTTTCATGTATACGCGGTGATTTCAACATGATTTTCAATGAGAATTAGATTTCCTTTCAACAATATAAGCATAATTCAAATTTAGGCCTGTAACCCATTTATAAGTTCTTAAATAAAAAGACTTTCATCTTTGAAAATAATGTCTAACATAAATGTAGGCTTCAATACTTTTTTGTTCTTTTTTCAGGTCAACCACTAAATTCACAAAAGTTCTTTGTAAATATAACTTATAGGGGAAAACTATAGAAACATTTCACATGTGACATTTACAAGAAAAACATCACATGTAGGAAATATCAACACAAATTCACATATAGTTACTTATATATTTAATATTAGTAGGTGACCACATGAAATCACTAGGGAAGGGAGAATGATCCTCCCAACCAAAGAGCATGGCATTCACCGAAGCTTCCCCTGGGCTAGTTCCCCTTTACGATAGTCTTTCTTGGAAGAATACCACACCAAGTCTAACATGGCTTATCTAACCTCCCCAAGTCTTGCCCATAAATTTCACAGACTCATAGGTCTATTCAAAAATTCCACTGGCTATAACCAACTCCAGAATTTTTCTATGGAAATGTCCTGTGTAACAACCATGGTAAAATTCCATGTAAAAATATATAAGGCCATGAATGAACGAACACATATTCCAAGCTAAATGGTGGGTAGGACATCCTATTGGGTGTTCATTTGGTTGTTTATGGCTAAGAAAATTGGCAAAGGCAATGAATAAGTGTTGGCTTGAAGGGGGCCTGACCTAGGTTTAGTGTTAGTTAGCCAAACAAATCCCTACACCGCTATCCCTTTCAGCATCAACCCATGGAGCATGGACTGAAGTCTCACCCAAAGCACTATGGGGGGATGTTGGAACCAAGTTTCTGCACTCTTGATATGGTTGTGATGTTAGTCTATTCCAACTATTCCCACCTTCGCACAGGTGGCTTCACTCTCTACTCTATCCTTCAGTACCTTCACGAAGTGTTACAATCGGCTTTTTCATAGCCCTAACCAGGGGTTGTAGTCCTTCCGTGCTATTGGAGTTGTGGTCTATGTTGTCTCTCGAACTAGGTTAAGTATCTTATTTATTTTATTAGCATATCTTAGTTAGCATTGCATAAACAAATGTTCCTACTTGTGTTCACTTAACCAATATATTTATACACATTCGCGCATCATATACGAATTAAAAGTGAAATTCATACCCAATATAATAGATGTGTAAACAGGAAATAAATACATAGAATGATAGAAAACTTCTCTTTATTAATGATTCCCAATAGTTACAGATTCAATTCGCGTTGTGCACTCAGTTGCAAGGATCCGCGCACTTAGCTATGGACTACTAGGCCTCTATGCACTCAGCTACAGAGCCTCTACCTATGCTATGACTAAAAACTTAAACTTACACTTCAGAGCTATCTCCCATACATCTTTATTTCTTAGACATGGTGTCTTTAACTACTTAGATCTTAGCTCTGTTTATACAATCCCATGGTATGCGGACCATGGGTGGACCTTCTATAGCCAACATTACATTATCAAAAGAAGTGCAGACAACCCTATGACTCTTTAACAACTACATGCTCCACGCCCACAAAATGTGGAGTCTTTACATTGAAATTACAAAATTGGACTAAAATCTGGGCTCTAAGCCCCAAAACTACCCTTGGGGGATCTCGCACCCAATAGGCCCCTAACACAAACATCGTGACTCACCCTCGAGTCACTCTGCTGGTGTGGAGATCTTAGTGCGAATACCTCCTAGCTTTGTTTGGATCGCTACAAGTTCAATGACACACTTAGTGAGTGCCTGCTGGACTTCCTCCACGCGTTGTTCGGTGACCGTTGTTGTTGAACTCTTGTCTTGAATCCTCTCTTGAGTTTCTTGCAATTTCACGAGATTTGCTTCAATGGAGGTTGTAATTGTATATGCCTCATCGATCCATGGCTATAGGATTGCTTTTAAGACCATTTCTTTGTGCCAAGTAGCATCCACCTGTTCCTTGAGCACCTTTGCTTGTTGCATCTATGCAAGCCTTGATGTAAGGTCAACCATGTGTGTGGTCCCTTTTGTTATGCCCCTATACCAATAGGTGTCATATATCATGATTTACTTGTTTTATCTTTGAAATATTTTCATACCTTTACTTGTTGCAAAGGTTTTCGATATTTGTGAAAAATAAAAATAAAAAAAAATAAAAATGTAAAGAGGGTATACCCTAGAAAAAGAATAAAATGGTAAAAATAAATAAAGAAAAGGTCAAAAAAGGAAATAAAATGAACCCCAACGATAGGAAAAGACCATGAACGTGTGCAAGTCTAAATGCTACTACTTTTTAATTTTGTATAATAAAAAATTGTGTGTAGCTTGTTACTTATGCCACAATTCATGAATAGTCAAATAGTTTAAGCTTGACTAGTTCATATTTTCAAGTTCATGTTGTAGATATAGAGAATAAAAATCTGACCAAACAGTGTAATCTTGGCAGATAAGTAGATAGGTAGAGTGAATAAAAGGAGCTCAACAGTTTAATCTGAGCCCTTGGATGTAATAAGTTTAGATTTAGATAGGTATCAATATGTAAAAGAAAAGAAAGTTGGAAAAGGCTTTCCTAGTCTAAGTGCATCGTAATAAAAAAGTAAAAATGTAAAAATGCTAGGGTAAAGTAGGTAGGGTAAGTAGATGATGGTTGCAGAATAAATGTGGTGAATGATAAATTTAAATGCTCAAATCCTTTAACTTTCATCACTAGGCAAAGGCATGTATCACATGGAAGGCACATCAACATTCAAAATCACAATAATTAACTTCCCTACTCATTCCCCTAAAATCTTCACTAATTCCCTAAGTGCTAAAGGTAATTGCCATAGTTAGAGGGGCTCAGAGCATTTCTCTGACTTTTGGAGGGACCGAACCCTCGGCCCAATAATTGGAAATGCCTAAAGTACTTTAGTCCCTTTCATCAACATTACCCCCCCCCCACCATAAGATCACTCATTCCTTTGATAAAACGTTTCCTAAGTAAAATCCTATTTTACTTAGGGAAATTGAAATAAATCCTCGTAAAACCCTCTTATACACTTTAGCCTAAGTCAATATGTTATATGATGAAATACTTTCGGAAAACATTGGACTTAGCGCTTCCTATTCTTTTAGTCATATTAACCATTAATGTTTTATTATATAAATCCCAAATAAAAGAAAATTACCCAAGCTAAACCCCGAATTATTATATATCCCGTCCCGATGGTTAAGTATAACCATAAAACAAATAAACAAATGTGATTAATGAACTAATCCGTAGTTGGTTAAGAACCTGACCCCACCATCATTTAATGAGGACTAATTTAGTCATTTGGACTAATTAATAACTCTCCCAACCAATCAAATCACCCCCGATACTATAAAATCCTTGATTATTATTGGGCTCGCGCCTCTTATCCTTCAATCATGTCATTACCCCAATAACTGTCTGATCGGATCCTTCAGATCCGATGACCATCGCTCATATCGTGCGGACCTTTTGGTCAACCTTTAGTGCACAATGTAAGTGGTTTCATGTAGAGTGTCGATGCTATGTGTTGAAAGGCGTATGGCATCGCACTGCTTCCCCCAAATACCACTTCCCACTCTTAAGCGGTGCGATGAAAACCACATACCGCCTCTCGCTAATGACCAAACATCAAGTCGCCTCCCCGCTGATGCCACCTGCCCATATCATGAAACCTGCCAAAAACTTTGACTTTGCATAAAAAACAAAGTTAATTTGTTTTTTCGTTATTGTTCTAAAAGAACTCATGCATGCAACCAAACGTGAATTCAACCAGCTAGTACTCCAACCATCAACTGCCCCTAAAATTGCAGTCCGACACCGTTCTAGTTCGCCATTTGCATCCAGTGAACGGTACTCCATTGAAAATCACTCCATAAACAGGTATTCACCAGTTTTCTTCCAGAACCCTGTAAATACTTAATTTCCTTTGTGATTACATTGAAAACCCCAAAATTCAATGTAATTCAGTTGTGAAACTTATAGTGAAGGGACCCAGGACCCCCTGTTTCACCTATCCCACTCAAAAACCCAATTTCCATCTCTAAATCCACAAGAACCAGAAATGGAAGCCCCCATAGCCCTCAATGTACCTCCTATCACTAGTCCTCATAGAGATTTGGATTATCTGCCTTTAGCAGATAAAGATTTTCAAATAAAGAACCTCACATTTGATGATTCTCCTTTCAGATTGCATTGTAAGTACTAGAACCTTTACCTCAATAATGTTGACAATATTGGTATGTAGGAATAAAATCTCCAAAAGTATGAATTCCCTTCTGTGCACATTTTTCTAGACAATGTTCACCAGTGCCATGCCAATTATAACCCTAATCTCAGAGTCGTAATTTCCCCTGACTAGCAAATCCTTTTTACCATTATAACAGACTCCATCAATGAAATATTGCAGTTGCAACCTAGTTAGAACCTTAACCCTCTGTCAATTGCTGATTTACTTGAAAAGTCCTCCAAACTTTCTAGCTCAGAGATTGCCAGAGTTTGCAAAATGTTCATGCTAGAGCAATACATTTCAAAAAGCCCTCCACCCTACATGACAACTACATTAACAAGCTTAGGGATGGATATCATTGCCATGATTGTGTGTATTCTTGGTTTCTCAACCAATGAATATGTGGATGAAATGACTTTTGCTTATATGACTATCTTCACCCCTGGCAAGCCCCCTGCTCCCAAGTATGACTATGATGCATTGATAGATGAAAAAATCCATGATTAGTTCATGAGATTGGAAAATGAGAGTGTTCAAGTATTCCACAGTCTTGTATCACCTCTTCCTGTATTACCAAACTGAAAAATTCCCATTCTCTGTGAATAAGCCTGATACTAGGAGTAATCCCAGATCAGTCATTTTCTGGACTTCCATCTTTGAATAATCATACACTTCTCCCCATTAATAAAATGAATTCATAGATCAATTTGTCTATCCTATAACCACCATGCTGACAGGACATTCTCCCCCAAGAATCAGTGATGACATTAAGAGAATCCTTCAACTGTCAAAGCAGTACAAGATAGGTGACTGGTACTTGTACCAGAATTACACTGGGATCTGAATGTATGGTTGTGAACTCCCTCCTTTTAACGTGCCTAAGTATGTTCCTATGAGATTGTTTGCCCTGGAATATTACAAGAAAATGTTAAACTTTGATCAAATTCATTTCACCAAGGCAAAGAAGAAAGCCCAATTAAGGATCAAAGATCACTTAGTGGTGACTCCACTGGGGAAACTAGTTCCTCAGTGACAACACATCTTTAAGAAACACAAAGTTTAACTATATACATCTGAAATAGTTCATAGAATTTATTTTGATGTCTTTATAAGAAATTGCAAAATGAAAAACCTAAAATCTCACTTCAGAAAGGGTTCAATACACTAGGTCTAATCCTAACCCTAATCCACCCCTAGTGTTTGAGAACCCCAATTTGATCCCCAGATTACTTAGAAGACAAGAAAGCTCTGTTAGTCCTCGACCCATCTTTAGATCCCAATCTTGTCCTACTAAGTGGCTCTACCTAGAAGACATACCCTTTGATGAGTACGTTGAAACCTCTTTGTTTCGGACTTCATCCGACTTTGAATTAATAGACCTAGTCCAAGACCCAGAGTTCATTAGAGAACTTGAGATCCAAAGAGATAATTTTTTAATTGACCAACATTTGCAGAATTCACCTTAATTTGATCTTACCACTGAAGGAATTCCTAACCTTTCTATAATCGCTTCTTTTTCTGCAAGCTCCTCATCTGTCCCTCATAACTCTCAACCTTAAACGACTCCACAGTTGACTTCAACCCCTAGTCCTCCATCCACAACTCAAACATCCATTGTTACCCCAACTCTAGCTTTTGTTTCAACACTACCTGCAGCAATGGCCAACAGATATACTACTCTTGTGCTGCCAACTAGTTTAGGTGCCATGCCCCCAGAATACCAAAGTAAGATCATATCCTTTGATGGCACTGGAACCTATACAACCCAACAACATACTAGGAAAATGAATAATTACCTCAAAATGTATGAAATAGACATTGATGATGTGCAAATGAGGATTTGTGTGCAAAGACTTACTAGAGATTTTAGAACCTGGTTCAGAGCTTTAACAACCAATAGCATAGACAGTCTAAGAACCCTCTACCCACAGTTCCTGAACGGATGGGAGAAAATAAAAGACCCTCTTCAGATCTGATCTAAATATGAGAATCTCAAAAGAGGACCACAAGAAACTGTGCAGGACTATTGCACTAGATTTAATAGTGTGTATAGTGTTATTCCCCTTGACCTAAGGCCTCCCCTTGGCTTAGCCTTAATCAAATTCCCTGATGGATTTGATTCTGATATGGCCTTCCAACTGAGAAAACGAAACCCTCCTACATTGGAAGATATGCAAAGCATAGCAGTAAGCATTGAAGCCTACCTGCTTTCTAAGAGATCCAAAGCTAGGAGTGAAAAAATACCATTAAAAGAAGAAAGTTCACCCTTCAAATAGAAACTAGATGCCATAATTAAAGGAATGGATAGACTAGGAGATAGAGAGGAGATAATTGAAAGGAAATCATCTTGGGATAGCCAACAAACAAACCCAGGGAGAAATCCAAATTTTAGGAAAAATCAAAACTAGAACACTGGAAAGAATGGTCCTGACCAAAACATCAGACCCCCTTTCCAGGAGAACTATGTATAAGCTTCTTACTTTGAAGGCCCAAAAGAAGATAATCAAATCAATTTGATGGGGCTTGATTATGAATAAGTTTTCTTATCCCAAGATGATCAAGAGGCTTACATACTTAAACAGTTTAAAACCAAATCAGGAGAATCTTTCGACTTTAGGCAGGGATATGACTCAGCTATCTTTGAGGTGCACAAGAAACACAATCTAAGAAGTAGGAAAATTGATGCCCTTGAAACAAACAAGAAAAAACTCCCAAATCAGCCCAAAAAAGGTAAGATAATAAATAGACAACTGCAAATTCTTTCTAGATTAAACACTAATCCTCCTGACCCCAAAATTGAAGATGTCTTTGATAATCAACCAAACAATAAACAACCTTCCACTTCCCCTCCTTCCAAGGAAACTGTGGAAGAACCTCCAAAGGTTGATTTAGGAGAGTCAAGGAATCATGACTCTAATCCTGAAAATGAGAAAGACATAGAAAACACCACTACTCGAAATCCAAGAGCCCAAATAGAAAAATCCTTTAATCTAGAAGCGGAAGTTGGCAAGTTGAAAATTTATGTTCCATTATCTAAATTAGCTAAACGTGAAGTTTACCAGACTCAAATAAATAGATCACCGAAAATTATTGGAACTGAAGACTTAGTTAATCTTTATGATGATCAACCCGAGTTAGTGTTATCGGGAAATATAATGTCCATCCAGAGTTGCTAGTCCCACCAAGACAAGTAGCTATCTTAGAAACAAACAAACTAAAGTTACTTTCATTTTCCCTTATGAGAAGTGGATGAGAGAGAAGCAAAGAGTACCAACCTCAGTCTTACGCTTGGCTCCTTGCTTGTTTCCTCTCCCCTCTAATAGGTCTTTGCCGCTCCTTCCTTGCTTACCCCACTTCAAAGAACACCTATAAAGTCAAAGCAACATAATATCATCAAAGTATAGAGATCTACAATCATAAACAATATAGGACCAGATATATATTGACCACACAAATGCATATATCATCAAACATACAAGAATGTGGAGGAAAACTTAAATAACTTTATTTACAGAAAGAGTAGAAGAGAGGATTACAACCCATTGATCTGACCGAGCATCATCCTCCCAGCATGAAATCCCTTCTTCACCTCATGAAAAGATTAGATCACCCAATAGTATGATGTCCCACCAAGAAACCAACAACCCTTCCTTACAAAATACAAGATTCCAACCCTTAGATCTCTGGGATGAGGGATCCATATATAGATGTTTGCAGGGGGGTGGGTCAGCTTCTGGGATTTTGATTAGTGTCCTCTCTCTAATAGTTCTTGGTTCATTTGGAGATTCATGATCTCTTACTCATCCCTGGGCGAATTCAGAGAGGCAAGTGTCACAGGAGAAGTTTTTGGAAGATTTCATGATCATCCACCTTGCAAACTATCTTTACCATTTGTATACTCTTGCCCATCGCAGCTTACAGAAGGGCTTTTCAGTATGCATCGCACTTTTTGTAGTAGGTGAGATGCATCACACCCTTAGCACTGAGTAGTCTATATGGTCCAGTTTTGACTAGTTCTGAGCATTTTTCCATGGAGAACTTCTGGGAGATGATGTAATCAACTAACCTTGTTCCTTCAGGGTGTGAAACAACACTTTTAGGGACTTAGAAACCCTTGGTTTATGGACATATATGATTGGGGTTGCAGTGACCAAATATGTCTATAACAGTTTCCCCCTAAAGCATGAGGTTGAAAATCTTTTGATGTCGGGTGAAATCATTTATCATGAGGATCTGAGGTTTTTCCAACTGGAAGGTGACCTGTAATAAGATACAATACAATACATTATCTTCATAATATTTTCATGATCTAGCTAAGGTGAGCATTCCCATGCTCAACTTTATAAATTCATTTTCGTGTACATAGGACAGAAAACCGTCCGTGTGGCAGACTGATGATTCTGATAGAGCCATCATCCTTTGATTCATATGATCATTTGTGCAGTAAATGATGTACATTTGATGTCTTTATTTTCCTAAACATATCATAGCCTGAATGGATGAAACTAGATCTGGCATCTTCAAACTCGTTCAATCTTCACCTGGGGTACAAGTCAATCCATGTGAAAAGATGTTCTAGAGTCAAACATGGAAAGACATCGCCTGATTATCAGCCAATGATGTAATTTGTTAACAGGCACGAGAGAAATCACCGATAATGATGATGACCCTCAAGGTACGACAGTAAAATTCACGTGGTTTGAAAAAGGGACTTGGCGTCGAACACCATGCACAATCTTTCGATCGAAGGCCATTGATGTAAACCTATCGCTGGAAGTGAGAAACTTGCCATTGAGGCATGCAAGCTTCAAAGTACTAAAAGGGTTGTTCCTAGATTGACTTCTTGGATAATGAGCTGTCGTCAACAAGAAGTGACCCATTGTAGGAGGGCCTTAATGAATCCCACATCTATGACATGAAATAGAGCAAATGATTTTGTGGAGGTGAAAATGATCTGATGATACAGGGTTCAAGGTGGCGGTCATGAAAGAATGAAGCGTGAAGGTATTGTAGCGGATGAGACACAAGCTGGGTTGGTGAATTCTCTGAGTGACTTCTCTTGAACATATCAACGACACTGAAGTGGATTGGTAGCATTAACCCCAAGAATGGATGGTACTTTGGACCAATGGTAATATGACCGGTGAACGGAACAACCTAACCCGACTCAATCATGGTGATGGAGTGAAAGTGTCATGTTCAAGAGCGACTTGCTACCAATAAAGTTTCTTCAAGTTTTCTTCCCAATTTTTTCCTAGCCATTTCTAATCAGTACCTCTTTATTTTTTCAGGCTTGAGGAGAATAACATATGCTTTTTCTATAATTTTCCCTTCGGGCAAACCCATCACTATGTTTTAACAAGCCTAGCGACAATGAAACTCGTTCTTGTCTGCATAGACAAGTTTGTCGCTATTGGCTTTAACGAGTTTAACGACAAAGACAACTTGGTCCTTTTTCAATTTTAGAGAGTCTAGAAAAGACAGAAAGGAAACTCCAGTAATCCTTTTTCGTCATATAATCCCTTAAGTCTCAAAAAGTACAAAATAATACGAAAGGGATAAATTTTCGATAGTTTTAACGAGCCGAACAAGACAAGCGCTCGATCTTTTTGTGTAAAGATCCCTCAGGTCCAAAAGATTAAAATCTAGATGGATAGCACTTCCAATATATTTAATGAGCTAGAGAGGCCAATTGCTTGGCAATCTTTTCATATTTTATGAGTTAGATGAAAAGAGCTTAAAGGAGACTCGTTTTTTGAGGAACAAGTGATATTTTCAGGTAGCAGCTGGTTCCAGGTAAGGTTTGGAACTTTTCAATCACGGTAGTGTAAAGAATATGGTTAAAAGAATCACTCATCGCAATTGTTCCTCAAAAGGGGTAAACAATCAAATGGAGGCATATGATCAGCTAAAACAGAGTGGAGGTGATGGTAAGAACATGACCAAGGCTCAAAAGTTGATGATAATGCATTCAAAATGGTTATTTACCGGAGGTTGGTTCATTTTTTAATGAGCTTAAAATCTGGCGAGACATATGTTCATTGCTAAGGTTTAATTTTTAACGAGCTTGAACTTTGCATAAAACTGCTCGTGATAATGGTCATCAAAATTCAATTCACCACTAACACTATGTTCTTCTGACAATCATACTACCTGTTCAATTTCTCCATCAAACTGTTTAGAAATGAGAATACATGCTTGAAAAATGAGTTAAAACACTAATACCCTACTCAAATTACGTGAAAAATAATTTAAAAGTAGTTTTTACCCCTCATTTTACCATTCCATTTGAATTTGGGACTGTTGGAGCTTTGGAGGTGTTTCCCCCTTGATTTTCACCAGCTAATTCTGGGAGATTCTGTGGACGATTTTTGGCGCCGTTTGGATCAGGTAGGAGCTAAATCTAAGCTCTTCAATTTCATCCTTTCCTTTTTTAATTCTGAGCATGTTTCCGTGCTTTTCTAAGCCTCTGGGATTTGAACAATTCGTTCTGCCCCCATCACACCCTGTGTACATCGAAAGGTGCGATGCATATTGGGTTGGCCATTGGCCAGTCAGTATGCATCTCACCTAATACACAGCTGGGGTGCGATGGGCATAAGGAGGGAAACTTGTCTACTGTTTTTCATGGAAACTTTACCTGTTTTTTGCCAAATCATGATCCTAACTCTTCTCTTGTTTGTTTTTCAGAGATTCATTGGAGCAAAATGGTTGTTACATGGCAAGAACGTGAGCATGAAGAAGAGGACATGGTTGCTTTACATGATCTGGGTATGTTAACTGCATTTCAGAACTGTGGTTTGCTCAAGTTCTTCCGCATATCTAGCATGAGGCAACAAATCAACTTGTAGCATGGGATCCTACCAACCAAGTGTTCTAGATCAGTGGAAAATCCATCCCCTTGACTATTGTGGACATCTACTTTTTGACCGGTTTATCGAGGCATGGTGCCCCTATCTCACTATCAAGTTTCGCCCGTGGGGGCGAATCCATGAGGGATTATATTCACCGATACTATAGAGAAGGATCTCAGCCGAGCAGGGATAGCAAGATCAATATCCAAGATGTCACTAATCAGTCCTTGAGGACTATTCTATTCACCTTTGCTAGACTGGCTGGTTGTGCAGCTCTTCACTTGGCCAATAGGTCCTATATGTAGTACGCCTTGGAATGCCTCGAACCAAAGGTGTTCAACTGGTGTGATGTAGTACTTCCGGTGATAAAAGAACAACTTACGAAGGTGAAAAATGGAAGATCCAAGAACTTTGGCTATGGTTCTATTTTGATTGCTTTCGCCTTGGAGAAGATCCCACTAATGCAGCCACAGTACATTTCACTTGGTTTTCCACCACCGATTCAGCCACGGATGTAAAGATAGGTTGACCTTATGGCCCGACATGCTGGTCAGTCATAGGTTTCTTTCTCTGACGCCTTCTTCGAGTGGCTCAACCACCAGGAGATGGTTTATGCCGAGTGTCCATATGCTGGTATGGATTTTCGGGGTGACCTAGATTTGGTGCTGCCAGCTGGCGAGCAGTGGGGTGTCATAGGTAAAATCTCTGACCATATCCCTGTTTATTTCTTTTATAATGTTCTTGTGCTTTCTTTTATCAAGACTAATCAAAAGTCATGTGCTCATGTAGATATCGTACTAGTGCGACCAGTAGTGCACCTGAGAGCACCAGCTATCGTTCCAGCAGGGGAGGCTGTAGGGAGGGCTATCCTTCGTGACCTAGATGTGGCCGAGACTCTTGCAGTGTTTCAGGATCAGATCGAGGGTCTCACTTTTGGTATCTCGGACGTGAGGACCGATGAGCTGCCTCTAAGGTTACAACGACATACTAATAGCGTGCTGACTCGATGGACTAGGCTTTTACACATGATTGCACAAGCGGTGACTTGTTATCACCAACACCATTAGACTAGGGTGCCCCCTAGTATTTTTAGTTTTTGGGTCATTTGACTGATTTTGTCTTGGACATAGAACACTATGTATAAACCATAGATAGTTATATATATTTTTGATTTTCAGAGCTTTATTTTGGTTAAGTTATATGATCCTGATGCAAATATTGATGAAATGCTTCTCTTTTATAAATGTCGAAAATGTCTATCTAACACATAATTTGCCAATGAATCTATTAATTTGTTTAGGTTTCTGGAAATATGTTGATATTGGATAGAATCAAACTGCCTTTCCAAAATCTTGACCCTTAGGAACATGTGATAGATAGCTGGATTCCACACGGAATAGATGTTGGTCAGCTGTAGAATGACGAGTTGTGAGTCTAACCTGACAATAAGTCGGTGTATGCCATGCACGATGGCATCCGAGAGGAGCTCTATCAGCGCGCTGTATTCAGTGACGTTGTTCGTTGATTGACCAATAGATACCCCTCTGAAACTCACTAACTCACTGCTTGGACCAAAGATGGCCTAGGCCGCAGAAGATAGGTTCCGCGAACTACGACTCGCTCCATTGGCATATCCAACAAATGATTCCAATAGGTTTGACATCTGCAAAAAATTAAAAAGTGGATTACCTAACCAAAATGATTGCTCTTAGCGAAAACAAAAATGTAACAAAAGCATATGAAGAGGTTACTACACTGAGTTAAGCATAGTAACACTTAAGGTACAACCCATTTTGGGGTTACGACAATGGGATACCATCATAATCCACTAAATCATAGGCTCCTTTTGCTAATACATGCTTAACAATATAGGGGCCCATCCATAAAGATTGGAACTTACCTTCTCCCAACTTGTCGGACTCCTGATCGTAAAGTAAGACCAAGTCACCTTCTGGGAAGACGCGGGGTTTGACATTCTTGTCAAATTGTGCCTTGACTCGTTTCTTATGTGCTTCATTAGCCAAGGCAGCATCATGACGGGTTTCATCTATTTGGATTAATTCCAAGAAGCTAGCCTCTTCTTCTGAATTTCTAGGGAGAAGGTCGATTGCGAGCTTGAGGGATGAGATTTCACACTGAACTAGTAAGATTGCTTCCAGGCCATACACTAGCTGAAAGGGTGTAAACCCAGTCGCATTCCTCACCGATGTCCACTATGCCCACAAGGCTAAGAATAGGATTAGGTGCCAACTCTGTTTATGGACTCCAATCATCCTTTGCAGCATGCACTTCAGTACTTTGTTGATTGCCTCAACTTGCTCGTTAGCTTGCAGATAATACGGAGTAGAGCTGTCGTGGGAAAGTCCTAATTTGGTAGCCAACTCAACCATCATGTGATTGAAAAAATATGATCCATGATCTGTGACTATAGCTTGTGGAACACCGAATCTGGAGACTACATGATTGAAAAAGAAAATAGCAGCCGTTTTGCCGCTGTTGTTTAGTGTAGGCATTGCCTCGGCCCATTTCGTAAAATAGTCAACTGCGACTATGATATACCCATTACCCCCGGCCGAGGTGGGGTCGCATGTCATGAAATATATGTGCCATTTGGTGAATGGCCCAACAACAACTACTAATTGTAGAGGTGCAGGTGGTATTCTGGTTTTGCGGTCGAAAATTTGACAAGCACGGCAACTTTTGACTGCATTTATGTAATCCTTGAACATTGTTGGCCAAAAGTATCTTGCTCGTAAAATATTCTACGTCGTAGCATAGCCAGATTGATGTGACCTACATGCCCCTAAATGACAATCATTTAAGACTTTTTTGGCCTCCTCATGGATGAGGCACCTCCGCAGAACTGTATCGTTACCACGACGGTAAAGCATATCACCGATGATCTTGTAGTCTTTTGCTTGGTATCGAGTACGTCGTTGCTCTGAGCAGGAAGTATTAGACCTATATGTTTGGGTCTGGAGAAAGATGATTATATCTCCATACCACAGATCGCTTGAAGATATCAGAAACAAAGATTCATCCATGATTGTTGCTTTGGATGTTGAATCATTGGATGATAATGGGAAATCACATAGTAACTCCATGAAAACCAGGGCTTTCTTTGATTTGGATTTTACGAATTCCAGATCAAACTCTTGCAAAATTTCTATCCTTTTGGAATATTTTCCCCCCAGTAACTGTCGCGACAAGATATAAGTCATGGGGTTGCAATCTGACAAAATGGTAGTTTTTCGAAAGAGGACATAGTGTCGAAATCTTTGTATCGTTTGAACAGCTACGAGAGCTAGCTTTTCAACATAGGAGTACTTGCTTTCTGTATCATTTAAGTTTCGGCTTAAATAATAGACAGGATATTCAATTCCATTGTCTTCTTGAACTAAAACCATTGCTATGATTGTATTTGTTGTAGCCAGATACAGGTTATAGTCTTTTTGATAATCAGGAGCATACATTAATGATGCTCTTATTAGGGATTCCTTTAGAACATCAAAGAAAGCTTGTGTGACCTGATCCCAGATGAAGGGTACTTCTTTTTTCAACAGATGTGTATAACCTTTAACAAGTTCGGCATAATTTGGAATGAACCTCCTCAGAAAGTTTGCTTTCCCTTGGAGTTTCTGAATCTGAAGAAAATTTGAAGGTGGAAGCAAATAAATGATTTCCTGAACCTTACACGGGTCTAGACAAATCCCATCCTTTGAGAATACAAAGCCAGGTAAATGACCGAAACCGACACAAAACATACATTTGTGTGGATTGAGTCATATCTTGTAGGTTAACAACGTAGGAATATCGCTCTCAAATGTTGCGGATGATCGGCCTGCTTTCGTGAATGAGCCGGAAGATCGTCTAGATATGGTTGAATGATGTTTTTGATGTCATTGAAGGCATAATTTATTGCCCTCTGAAAGGTTGCCCCTGCGTTCTTTAAACGAAAAGGTAGCTTTCAGTATGTGAATGTGCCCCACGGACAAATAAATTCAGTCTTTGACTGGTCCTGTGGGTGGATATTTATTTAATTATCCCAGAAAATCCATCCATAAATGAAAAGATTTCACATCTAGCACATTCATCAATTATCTGGTCAATGAAAGGTGTAGGGTAGTTTTCTTTTGGACAAGCTTGATTTACATCCCTATAATCGATGCACACTCTAATCGTTCCTTGCTTTTTCATCACAAGAACAATATTTTCCAGTAGAGTTGCCATTTCGTTATCGGGAAATCTAGTGTCGATTCAGAGCTGCTAGTCCCACTAAGACGGGTAGCTATCTTAGAAACAAACAAATTAAAGTTACTTTTTCTTTCCTTTATGAGAAGTAGATTAGAGAGAAGCAAAGAGTACCAACCTCAGTCTTTCGCTTGGCTCCTTGTTTGTTTCCTGTCCCCTCTGACAGGTCTTTGCCGCTCCTTCCTTGCTTACCCCACTTCAAAGAGCACTTGTAAAGTCAAAGTAGCATAATACCATAAAAGTATAGAGATCTACAATCATAAACAATATAGGACCAGATATATATTGACCACACAAATGCATATATCATCAAACATACAAGAATATGGAGGAAAACTTAAATAGCTTTATTGATAGAAAGAGTAGAAGAGAGGATTACAACCCATTGATCTGACCCAACATCATCATCCCAACATGAAAGCCCTTCTTCACCTCATGAAAAGCTTAGATCACCCAATAGTATGATGTCCCATCTAGAAAACAACAACACTTCCTTACAAAATACAAGATTCTAGCCCTTGGATCTCTAGGATGAGGTATCCATATATAAATGTTTGCAGGGGGGTGAGTCAGCTTCTGGGATTTTGATTAGTGTCCTCTATCTGATAGTTCTTGGTTCCACTTGGAGATTCATGATCTCTTACTCATCCCTGGGCGAATTCAGAGAGGCAAGTGTCACAGGAGAAGTTTCTGAAAGATTTCATGATCATCCACCTGGCAAATTGTCTCTGCCATTTGTCTACTCTCACCCATCGCACCCTATATAAGGGCTTTTCAGTATGAATTGCACTTTTGGCATCTAGCAGGTGAGATGCATCGCACCCTTAGCACTGAGCAGTCTGTATGGTCCAGTTTTGACCCGTTCTGAGTAATTTTCCATGGAGAACTTCTAGGAGATGATGTAATCAGTTGACCTTGTTCCTTCAAGGTGTGAAACAACACTTTTAGGGACTTAGAAGCCCTTGGTTTATGGACATATATGATTGGGGTTGCAGTGCCCAAAAATGTCCATAACAGTTAGTCTTTGGCCCAGAAGCGAATGGGAAACCATTGGAAGGAGTAATTCCTCCCTTCTATGCAAGCCTAAACATACATGATAAGATTCTTCACAATGCCATGTTTGACTCTGGTGCATCTCACAACCTTATGCCCAAATATATCATGGAAAAACTAGACCTAGACATCACTAGACCATACAAAGATTTATTTTCTTTTGATTCCAGCCAAGTGAGATGTTTAGGATTGA
>APFE031078856.1:18065-31202 GCA_000404065.3 Pinus taeda | reverse complement strand
TAATAAGTAATTAAATAAGGGAATAAATGAATGAATAAATAAATAATTATTAACTATTTAAACGAATGAAATAACTCCCTACCCTAGTCAAATATAGTCGTTTGGTTAAATTATAAGAATATAAATAAATTAATAAACAATATTATTTTCCATCCTTGGTCAAATTTAGTCGTTTTCCTCTAGCCGTTAGGATGACCTATCTTCCTATTTAACCTTCTTATGAGATCTGCCTCTTCATCTTGTCTTGAAGATGAACCACACTGACTGGTTCGAAACGCCTCGACCAAATATTGGCAATGTGATTTTTTTTTTCGAAAATCTTCATAAATTAATAGGTCAAATTACATAAAATTATTTTTATTTTTATTTTGTCAAGTAGTTTGAGTTCATCGGAGATTACATTAGGTTTGACTTGTGGCTTGAGAAAGCGCGACCCAAGGGCATCTAGGCCATCAAAATCACCTAAGGATCGCACCCGGCTTGGGCCACACCAATCCCTGAATTTTTGCCCACTAAGTTTCAAAACCGGTGACCTTCCCATTACAGAGTGACTTACCAGTACACGCCCCATCTATCTACATCACGTAGGAAAATTAGAAATACAAATTACGTTAAATTAATAAAATTAATAATTATAATGACCAATTATTAATAATTAAACCAACATAGATCCATGTTAACTCCGGATCTACCAAGCTTCGAGAGAGATTAAATCTCTTAAGGTGCAAACTTCTTTTAAAGTGAAAAGAGATTTGATCCCTCTCTACCCTTGATAGATTCGGAGTTAAGATGAATCTAAGCTGATATTATCTATATAAACTATATGTACACAAAAAATTCATCCAAAAAAACATCTTATTCTTTTCAACACAATGTTAAACATAAAATATCAAATTTACTTATGTATTTAATGTAATTGATGATAATAGTGAATACATATACCAACTTTGAATCAAAGCATTTTTGCAACAAATATATATATATATGAAAAATGTTGTTATCCTCTCTACCCAAATTCGATTCCTCCATGTAACAAATTGAACCTATGTTAACTTTGAACCTGTTTCATTAATTTTACAAAATTGAAATTTTCTTTTCCTAAATGATTTTCCATCTCCTGTAAAACCAAGAATCAATGTTGCTAGTCTATAAACCTTAAATGAATTGTTGTGCCGATGTTGCTAGTTTATAAACCTTAAATGAATTGTTGTGCCTAGAGGTGCTCTCTAAGCTAGTATGGTAGAGATGTTATAATGTAATGTAATGTAAACAATTTAATTCTGTAAAAATAAAATAAAAATAAAAATAACAAAGTAAAAATAACCTTATAAAAATAAAATAATGATAAAAATAAAAATAACCCATGGTATGTGGAATATAGCTTATTTAAAAGGGGAGATTAAACCAACCTAGATCCATCTTAACTTAGGATCTACCAAGCTCTGAGAGGGATCAAATCTCTTGACATGAAAACCTCTTCTAGAGTGAAAAGAGACTTGATCCCTCTGGACGCTTGGTAGATCTGAAGTTAAGATGGATCTAGGGGCTAGTTAATACCTAAAAAATCTTGAAAAATGGTTATCTATTTTATTTTTATTATTTTTATTATTATTATTATTATTATTATTTTCAAGAGACACTCTCCACCCCCAATATGGAAGAGATGTTTTCAATGTCCTCCTATCATGTTATGTGAACATTTTAACTCAATCAAATTACATAAAAATAAAAAACACCAAATAAAATAAATAAATAAATAAATTATATAATTATAATAGTAATTAAAATATTTGATTCAGTCAAAATTACATAAAATAAAAAAATAAAATAAAATTAATAACATAAAAATAAAAACACAAATAAGTCTCTTTCGAGAGAGAAGAAATGATGGAGGAATGGGAAGGCGTCGCAGGTCTCCGTAAGGGTTTCGGTTAATCCTAGTTTTTGCCCTAGTTTACTGCAACCTGTTACCATTACTGCATGAGTTCCTGTAGCCGACAGCTGCACCTCCTTTCCCCGTTCCCGGCCCAACTGTCGTTTTCAGGATGTCTTCATCTGCAGGTATTTTGGGAGAACCAATGGACACGGAGGTGGTGGATTATACCGAAGACCCTCATCCTGATCGCGTTATTTTTGGATACCCTAACTTCTTTTCTTCGGAATCTGGCCCTGGTCTCCCGTCGGTTTGCTTTTCGCCTAACAAATCGCCTGTTGTCGCCTTGCTGGGGTATCTATCGGGTTTACCTTTAGTTGGGAATTCCATCCTGTTTACCTTTGGCCTGGATGCTCCACCACTGTCCCTTGGGACCCTTCACATTCTGAATACTATTTCGCCTTCGTCGCCCCCTTTCGACCCTAATCCACCCATTATCTCTATCTTTTCCGCGACGTCTGCGGGACCATCTCCCGTGGTAAACCCAATCCCATCTGGTACCCTCCATTCGCCATCAGGGTGTTTTGAGACCTCGGCGGTTAGGGTTCGCTCTGGTAGATCCACCCCCCGGGATGGCTCCCCGGATCCATTAGCGAACCATCCATCTGCTCCCCGTTCGAGGAAATGAAAAGCCAAGTGCGTGAAAGCGATCTCAAGGGACATCTCAATCCGATTCAGAGAGACCTCGGCTATAGGGGAAGCAACAATCATGGCCAACACTATTCTGGTCAGTCACGTTCGGGGAAGGGCGTATTCGTCATCTAGACTCACTTTATGGGTCAAGGAAATCTGGGGCGGCGTTCTCAAAGACTTACCAGAGGTACAAGTCCTTCCCAGAGGCTGGTTCACGCTACATTTTGCAAAAGAGAACTACACCGATTTGGTGCTCGGCAGATACTGGCACATTGAGATGGCTCCTGTCCTACTAAAGAGATGGAGTCCCCTTTTCGATCCCGAGCGAGAAAAAATTGGGGCCGGGCCATTATGGGTTCGCCTGCCAGGACTCCCTCTCCAGTATTGGTGTGAGGAGGTTTTCATTAGTATAGGGAATGCCCTAGGGACATACCTTGACCACGATCGTACCTTCGTGGAATCAAGGAACAGAACCCTAGCACGTATTCTTGTGCACTTGGATACCTACGAGGGTCTGGAGGAGAAGATCACACTGCATTGGGGGAGCTACACCAGGGTACAGATTCTGGATTATGAAGGGGTTCCATACTGATGCCAGCGATGCCACAAGGTGGGGCACCTCTTCAGGGACTTCCCCCTCAACAAGAAATTAGAGGATACCCCCATTGCATCTACTATACCTTCCAGGACCGTATCACCAGCTACACAGCAACCTCCTGCATCGGGTCCATCTCCCTCGGCTTACATGTCCCAACAGGCAGCAGTTGCCACTTGCAGCACTCGCTTGCCGCCAGTCACCAGATCTTCGGCAGTTGCAGAAGACACCATTGGTTCGGGTACATCTCTTTCTCCCCCCTCCACTTGTTTTTCTCTTTGCTCTTCCATGCATGTGCCTTCCATCTCTGTTGCATATTGCACTATTTCATCTTCTCCTGTCATTGCACCATCCGCCCCCTCATTGCACTCCCTATCCTCATCCTCCATTTCACCATCTTCATCTCGGGGGTCACAGGCTCATCACTATAACTTACACCCCCACATTATTACCAGGGAATCCCCGTTAAATTTTGCTGGTTTGGGTCTTGCCATTCCCGGTACAACCCCCATGATAGCTCGAGGGAGAAAATCAGATCTATCTAAAGCCATCCGACGTGCTGGAGCTGAAGTCACCTCTATCCGTCAATCTACTCTTGATGGGGTTCTTAGAGCAGTGAACACCCTTGCAAGCATTCCCCCATGAAATGCCTCTCTTTTAACTACAGGGGCATGGCTAGTGCCTCCAAGAAACTAGCACTGCGTAGACTTTTTGAGATTGTTCCTGTCGATAATATTCTTCTACAAGAAACCCTCGGCCCGACCGATCTTATTTCTGATTCGTTAACCTCCATTTGCCTGGGGTGGATTTTCTCGGCCCTTGATTCTACTGGGCGATCCGGTGGCCTAGCGATTGGATACAACCCCAAATCCATCAGATTAAAAGCCTCTTGGGGAGGTCGTGGTTTCATGGGAATAGACCTCTTTTCGGCTGATCTCGGGTACAACCTTAGAGTTATTAACGTATATGGTCCGTGTCATCAAAGGGAGCATTTCTGGCAACATCTGCTTGGTCTCTCTATTTTCTCTGCTGAGCATATCATTATTGGAGGAGATTTCAATTTCTCCCTGGGGTATAGTGAATCATGGGGATTTATGGCACAGGTGGACTCGATCACGGGCTATATGACTGACCTCCTGGATAGACACAATCTGATCGATGTCCCAATGAACAAACCACTCCCCACTTGGTGAAATAAAAGGGTGGGTGAGGCTGCCCTAGCCCGCAGACTTGACAGATTTATCATGAAAGAGTCCCTAATTCAACAGTTGCACCACTATACACAATGGGTTGGAGCTGGGGGCATATCGGACCACTCCCCTATATACCTGGAGATCGCGAGACCTACTCAAAAGCCTAAAGCTCCTTACAAGTTCAATCATGTATGGCTTCAGGACCCATCTTACATTTGGATGGTATCAGATTATTGGGCTACGAATCTGATTGATAGATCAGACTCACTAGCAAAAGGTTTTTGCTCCAATCTATCTCAGCTCAAGCACCTATCCATCAAATGGGCCAGAGATAAATACCAGAGGGATAATTCGACTCTACTACACATAGAATCAGAACTTTGCTCCCTACTGGATGAGTGAGGTTTAGGGTTTGCTACAGCTAAGCAAAAAGCACATCTAGTGGAGCTTGAAAGTCATAAGTCTCAGATACTAAAAGATAGAGAGGAATCTCTTCACCTCCAAAGCAGAGCCATATGGTTAAAAGCAGGGGATGAGAACACTCGGTTTTTTCACAATTATGCAAAAGGTAGAAAAGTCACAAACACTATCTGGAGCATGCCGATTCCAGAGGGAGGAGAGGTTGATACTTTTAGAAAGCTCTCTCACTTGGGATCGACACACTTCAAGAACCTCTATAAAAATCCCCCAGGCTCGACTATTGCTAATATTATACATATTGCTGGACACTTCCCCAGATTTGTAATAGGGACGAAGCAGAGGCCCATTTTGATCCTGTGACTCCCGGGGAGCTAGAGGGTACATTGAAATCGTTCAAAAAGGATAAAAGCCCGGGTCTGGATGGTTGGACCATCGAATTCTACATTGCTTTCTATGAATTGCTCAGCCATGACCTGCTTAGGGTTGTGGAGGAATGTCGCGTATCTGGGACCCTGTATAATGCCATCAACTCGATTTTTATTGCTCTTATACCTAAATCAGACTCCCCATCCTCTTTCAGTGATTACAGACCCATTTATCTTTGCAATTGTCTCTATAAGATCATCTCCAAGATCATAGCAAATCGTCTTCATCCTATCTTGTCTCGCCATATTGCTCCCCAACAATTTGCTTTTCTTGAACACCGTCAGATTCATGAAGCTATTGGCACTGCCCAGGAAGCCATTCATTCCATCTGGACCAGATACCTTAAGGCCATCACCCTAAAAATTGACTTGGCAAAGGCATTTGATCGTGTCAGTTGGCTTTTCATTGAGATGCTCCTCATACATCTAGGTTTCCCTCACAATTTCATCACTTGGATCATGGCTTGCATCACCACCCCCACTTTCAGTGTTCTCATAAACAGATCTGCATCTCATTTTTTCCATTCAGAAAGAGGACTCAGACAGGGTTGTCCACTATCACCCCTCCTTTTCTTAATCATGGACTTAGTCGTTTGATTGCATATGCTAAGAGAGACGGTGATCTCTATGGTCTCAAAATATCGGACGACTACTTTCTCACCCATCGTCTGTTTGTGGATGATGTCATTATTTTTCTTGATGGCAGTATCAGGGATTCCCGATCCTTTTACAAGATCCTCTCCCTTTTCTCATCAACTACTGGAATGTTAGCAAACAACTCAAAATCGACCATCACTTTCACTCGTACATCCGTACATGAGTCCCAATTTGCTCACCGTTTGTTTCCTTATAGCATTAATCCTCTAGATCGGGGTCTAAAATACCTGGGGTTCTGGATTAAACCTATCAGCCAGAAGATTGCCGACTGGACTTGGCTCATATCAAAACTGGAGAAGAAGCTTAAAAATTGGAGTCACTGATATTTATCCAGAGCCGACAAACTTGTATTGATAAAATCTGTCCTGGAGGCCACGCCCGTCTACTGGATGGCTCTCGCTTGGATCCCGCGAAGCATATTGACCAGACTCCATCAAATCTGCAATAGATACTTATGGAATGGGAATCAAGACAAGAGGATCTTTGCATGGGTGGGCTGGAACAGGATAGCGCTGCCTAAGAAATGGGGGGTTGGGGTTTAAAAGACCTACCCTTATTTGCACAGGCTCTCGCAGCAAAGATGGGGTGGACTCTTCTCACGGGACAAAATCTCTGGACCTGCATCTCATATCACAAATATATTTGGCCTATGAATATTATGGAATGGATTCGGCTACCAAACTGGCCAAAAACCGGCATCTCATCTATATGGAAGGCACTTCTTCATTCACTACCTCTCATAAGGGAAAATCTGGCTTGGAGAATAAACGATGGACACTTGGCTCATATTGGACTTGATCCATGGATTGGTAGTGGTGGCAGGCATCTACTCTCCAGGAAACTCATACAACATCTGCACTCCCACGAGATTACATTCCTAGCAAACATTGCAGATCCTCTTAATTCCACCATATTTGCACAACGATGGAAATCTACTCATCAACTAAATTTACCACAATGCTGGCATCAAGAATGGAACGATCACATCACAGCCCTTCTTGAATCACACATCAGGATCAAAGAAGGATCGGATGAGCTCATTTGGCATCGCTCAGACAATGGTATGTATACTCCAAAGTTGGGCTATCAAGCGTTGATTTTGTCACAAAGTGGCGGATCTGATTACTTTCTGGTGGAAGGCTATCTGGAAACTCACAGCGCCACCTCGGACAAAATTATTTTCTAGTGCATATTAAAAGACAAAGTCCCCACAGGGAAAAATCTCATGCACCGAGCCATCTATGGGCCTACCTGGTGTACACTATGTAAAAATGCCGCTGAGTCGACTCCACACCTCTTTTTGAAGTGTACAACCCTGATAGAATTGTGGCAAAACATATCTACATGTATCAGTTTTTCGGGCACATGGGATGGCGATGACATTATCCGAGCATGGGAGAGCTAGTATCATAGGCACAGAGGATCTAAATTACAGAGCCTCCCAATTATTATCTGTTGGTACCTATGGTTGGTACGGAACCAGAATATATTCGATGGCAAACCAGCTAGCTGGCCACACACATATGCTCTCATCATATCAGCTTTCAACGATATGCCTGAGCCACCCCAACCGTGCATCCGTAGGCCTCATGACCCCCCGCACATTGAAAAAAATGTCCCTTGGGCATTTTTTGATGGTGCAGCGCAACAACAGGGATGTGGAGGTGGCTTCATCCTCTACATCAGCGAAAAACACTACTATAAAGTTCAAATGGGCCTGGGGATTGGCTCAAACAATTTTGCTGAACTCATTTCTCTTCGTCATCTCATGCATTTCTCATTGAGTCATAACTGCATGGTCATTCATATATATGGAGATTCGAAGATCATTATAGATTGGTTCAATAATATCACTACATGCCACACTCACACACTCATCAATATATTGGATGATATAAACAACATGAAGGCACTTTTTAATGTTATCACTTGCAAACATATCTTCAGGGAATATAACAGCAGTACCGACGAACTATCCAAGGCGGCCACGTCACTTCCCCGAGGGGAGTGGCTGATCCAGGAGTAGCAAGGGTCAAATGCTTTCCAATATTACCACCGACCTTACATAGACCCTCACTACCACAGGGCAGATAGCCCATGAACTGAACACCAAACATATTTTTGACAATCATTGTATAGTTTAATTTGCGTTTTCACTTTTGGACAAGAAAGAATATAAATGGCCCTGTGTGGCAAATATGTATATATCAACATAATAGTACTTATATGAACATCCTGCGTGATGTTTCTGGAAAATACGCTGATGTTTTTTTGAGCACCTGCTGAGCCTTTTATAGGCTGAAAGAGCACCCATGTGCATCTACAATATGTAATTTTTCAAAAGATAAATGAAAGATTACCATTTTTCCAGGGACAAAAAAACACAAATAAAAAAAATTAAAAAAGGAATTTAATAATTATAATTATTAATTAAAATATTTTGATTCAGTCAAATTACATAAACTTAAAATAAATAAAAATAAATAATTAAACCACTCTAGATCTATGAGTTCCGAGGGGGAACAAATCTCTTGAGGTGCACACCTCTTTTAGAGTAAAAAGAGATTTGATCCCTCTGAAAGTTTGGTAGATCCAAAGTTAAGATGGATTTAGGCTGGTTAATAATTAAACCAATCTAAATCCATCTAAACTCCAGATATACCAAACGTCACGAGGGATCAAACCTTTGAGATGCAAGCCTCTTTTAGAGTGAAAAGCGATTTGATCTCTCTGTGTGCTTGGTAGATGCAGAGTTAAGATGGATCTAGATTGGTTGAGTCGAGAGACACTCTCCAATCCAATATGGTAGAGATGCTGTGATGTAATGTAAAAAATTAGCTCTGTCAAAACAAAATAAAAATAAATATAACCCTATAAAAATAAAATAATAATAAAAATAAAAATGACCCATGGTGTCCACCCATGGTATTAACCCACCATATTCATATGGAATATAAACTATTTAAAGGAGTGAATTAAAAAATCCTAGATTCATCTTAACTTTGAATCTACGAGCACTTAGAGGGATCAAATCCCTTGACATGCAAACCTCTTTTAAAGTGAAAAGAAATTTCATCTTTCTCCACGCTTGATAGATCCAAGTTAAAATAGATCTAGGCTGGTTAATATCTAAAGCAATCATGAAAAGTTTTTTGTTTTTTGTTTTTTTGCTTTTTGCGCCAAAAGGTGCTCTCCAGTCCAATATGGAAGAGATGTTATAATGTCCTATCTTGTTATGTTATGTAAACATTTTAATTTGGTCAAATTACATAAAAATAAAAAAAATAAAATTAATATGATGTTGATTTTTTTTGGGGAATATTGTATGCTCTCATTGAAGATAGAATGTTAAGAATGAAGATACAAAGAGTGTTAAAACTAATTTAATAGAGAAAGATTTACCGTCAAAGAGTGTGAAGAACTATTGATGATTTAAATTATTATTAACTAATAAATATTTATAGTAATATGATTTAGGTTAAGATATTAATAATTAATAAGTTTATTAACTAATAATATTTATTAATATTTGATTTAGATTTTAAATTAAAATAAAATAAATGAGTTGAATTATAAGTATTGAAATAAAATAATAAATTAAAATTAAAATAATAAAATTGAAATAGTGAGGTTGAAGAATTAGGTATGGTGATTTTATGTTACCATCGTCGACTGGTTTTTTTTAAGGTTTCGTCTATGAGGGGGTCTAGTGGCCAGAACCCTTGCCGCCGCACCCCCCTCTTCCTCTCTACGCCTGATGCTCTGGTTCGACAGAGCCTCCCTTGGTGATGTGATGGCTTCCCGCCATTCCCAATGCAACCTGAAGTGACAAGACTTGGCGCCTTCAATATGGCAGCCGTTTGACTTTAATGCTGGTGTATGCTCTCCTGATATTTTCTTGGGGTACTGACTGATAGCGCCGGTTAGGGTTTCCACCTGCCGGTTTCCCTCATACGGTCATTCGTCTTTTGTCAACCCTGACCCGCTCGATTGCCATTTTCACTTTTTCACTGTGCCGAACTTTGGCTCTGCTCTGTGGGGTTTTTCGCACCTTCGCCGTTCTGGTTCCAACCCTGTGTTCTATGGTTATTTTCGGCCCTCCGCCGCTCTGGAGGTAGGAATACAACGAATATGGTGGCGCCGTCCGCTCCTGCGCTGTAATAATCTTCTGGCTTGTTGTCTGTTAAGTAGTCTCTGTCATTTAAATGTTGTTTTCTTGCTGGTTAATTTGTGAGTTTGTCCTGTGACAGGGTCCCCGCCAATCTACTGCGCTTAAGCTCTGCTACTAAGGTAAACTATGGTTCTCTACTAAACTCGATTGCCTCTTCTCCTTCAGACCCTAACGCCCTCGCTCCTTGTCTTCAGGGGTATAGTGGTCGTTTTGTTTTACGATGCTACCTCCTCAACTCCAGGTGAGGCTCTGCGTTTCAGAACTCGTTCGTTGGTTGTTTTTAATGGCTATTTGGTGACTGTAAATAGTATTAATCTGTTCTCATTCCGTTTGCAGGTTGCTCGAGGTAGCTGGTCTCCGTTGCTTGACGCTCTCTGCGGTTTCTGGCAATCATTCGAACCCTCCCAGTCCCTTTCTACAGGTAGGGTCTTTCCGTATTGGCTTGACTGTAATTTGTAGAGGTTCTGAGACTTCGTTTTTTTATTAGTCTGTCACCTGAGTGGTGAAATAGGTGGTGTTCTCGACTGTGTAACTCTCTTGTGGTCCTGTACGTTGGTCTTTCGTTATCGAAGTTCTCGTTCTGTAGTACTGATACTTGATTGTTTGAAACCCTTGTTTTGTAAGATGGATATTTGGTTATTTCGAACCCTCGTCCTGTAATGTTGATGCTTGATTATTTGAAACCCTCGTTCACACCGATTCTATTCAGTGCTTCCTCGCTGTGGTAACTATTTTAGCTCTGTCTGGTTGTATCATTCTTTTGTTCGAAAACTCTGTTTCGAGACTCTGTTTCGAATGAGATTTTTTTTGATGGAGCGTGAGACGCTCTGGACTGTGGTATACTTTGTTTATAACAGTTAATGAAATGATACGATTTTATTTTGGGTTCGTTCCAGCATTTGATTTTATCATAAATAATGTGAGGGTTTGTATGGATTACCTGATGGGTTGCCTGCGTTCACAATTACTCATTCTCCTTTGTCTGGAAATGATATTTGTGGCAGTGCCCCGCTCTTCCTGTGAATACTTGCTGTCTTTGTTATTTCAACGTAAATTAGTTACACAGAATATATATATTGATGCATGAAATTAATCTGTACAGTGGTGATTCAATAGATAAATAAAAAACAAGTTTTTATTTCAAATGACTGTATGTTTCTTTTCTCTGTTCGAGGAATCCCTACACTGTTTTGCTTTTCCCTTTTTAATCTCTCGGAAGTACAACCGTTCTTCTGTTTTGGTTGAACTGTCCCAACCAGAATTGGGTAATTGTCCACCAGTTTCTTTTACAAAGTTGTTGGTTAACCATTAACTGCTCCTAACTGATACAACTCATAAAAATGCTAATTTACTGTTAACCTACTTTACTGTTACTAATTCCTAATTAAAAGAAACAGTTCACAATTGTAATTGTCACGGTCCTAACGACCTTCTGGAAAATAAACAAATAATAAAAGGAAAGTAAAATAATCGACAAGTCTAACAACTTGTCCAGCTATGCATGTATGATTGTTTGTTTTTGTCTCTCCACAAGATCGTCAACCACCTTTTGTCTCCTCGGAGCTGGATGCTCCTACATCAGGTTTACGGGGTGGCAAAAAGTCATGGCTCCGTTCCATGAGTTCGTCGACAGAATAGCCTGCTTTCTGTATCTGCGTTGCGTTGAGCCACGAACTGTCCTCTATCGGACGGTTCTTCCACTTGACCAAATACCACAGATACTCCTTTCTGCGTGTGCGCTTAGCTACCTGTGTGTCTAGAATCCCTTCGATCTCTAGGGGTGGTGCCATTGGCATCTGTCTCGTCCACGAATCTGCTTCACAACTGGTGTCTCGCGGTGGCTTTGCTGCTGTATTGTCTGCTGAGTCAGTGACATAAGGAAACAGACCTGCCACGTTAAAAATAGGGGAAATGCCGATCCCTGGTGGCAACTGTAGTTCATAGGCGTTTGCAGAAAATTTGCGAATGATTTTACAGGGTCCGATCTTCTTGAATTTTAGCTTGCTGTACTCTCGTTTTGGAAACCGTTCCTTACGTAAGTACGCAAGGACTTCATCGCCTACGTTGAACTGAACTTCCCGACACTTTGTATTAGCTCGTTGTTTATACCTCTGACTGCTGTCCTGTAACTTCAGTTTGACCTGTTCGTGTAAGTTACTCATTGCTTGGGCGAAGTCTTCCCCATCAGCGCTTCGTTTCTCAAGTTTCCCCAAATCTCGTAATTCATGCACTCCTCGCGGATGCATGCCGTACAAAATCTGGAACGGACTGTATCCTGTGCTGCGATTAGGGGAATCGTTGTATGCGAATTCCACCTGAGCAAGTACACGGTCCCAAGTCCGGGAGTTTTCACCTGTTAAACTCCGAAGTAAATTTCCCAGACTTCGGTTTACTACCTTCGTCTGACCATCAGTTTGCGGATGATAAGCGGAGCTAAACTGCAACTGGGTATTCAACTTTTTCCACAGAGTTCCAAAAATGACCAGTGAACTTTACATCTCTGTCAGAGATAATGGATCTTGGAAGTCCATGCAACCGAACGATCTCAGTAAAGAAAATATGTGCTATATAAGTAGCATCGCTCGTTTTCTTGCATGGTACAAAGTGTGCCATTTTTGAAAATCGGTCTACCACAACCATTACTGGATCAAAACCTCATTGTGTCTTTGGCAAACCCAGTACAATATCCATACTAACTGAATCCCATGGTCGGCTAGGGATGGGTAACGACAAATAAAGACTAGTGTTCTGACTGTGACCCTTTGCCAGTTGACAAATTTTACATCTACTCACGTACCTCTGCACATCCCGCTGCAACTTTGGCCAGAAATAAAAATGCTGTACCTGAGCAATCGTTTTGTCAATACCGAAATGTCCAACTAGGCCTCCACTGTGTTTTTCCTGTATAATGTTTTCCTGCATAGAACAGTTGGGAATACACAACTGTCCTCCCTTAAACAGCAATCCTTCCTGTAGATTATAGTCTAACCACATGCTGTTATTTCGTAACAGCGGGTTTTGGCAAGCCTCATAGGCCTCCCTAAACTCGGTGTCGGTCGGATACAGCTCTTTTAAATGTTCAAAGCCTAAAATCTGCATCGTGCTTTCCT
>APFE031078855.1:0-10629 GCA_000404065.3 Pinus taeda | reverse complement strand
ACATGATCCTATTTTAGCTTAGCCTTCCATACCTTTCCCTAGCCCAACCCAATGCAGCTTAGCCCATCTCCACCAAGCCTAACATATCCTAACTTAGCCTAGTCTATCCTACTAGCGTAGCTTAACCTACTCTACCCTATCCTAGCCTATCCTAACCTAACCTACTCTAGCATAACATAACCTACTCTAGAATATCCTAGCCTAGCCTAACCTAACTTATTCTAGCTTAGCTCAGCCTAGACTAGCCTAGCCTATCTTGGCCTAGCCTACTATATCCTGGCATTACCAAGCGTATCTTAGTCTATCCTAGCATAGCCTAGCCTAGCCTAGCCTACTCTATCCTACTCTTCCCTAAACTAGCCTACCCAATTCCAACCTACTCTAGCCTAGCTTAACCCAATCAGCCTAGCGTGTTCTAACCTAACCTGACCTATCCTAGCCTAGCTTATCCTACTCTAGCCTACTAGCCTAAACTAACCTAGCCAGGTGTAATCTAGCCTTCCCATTCTATGCTAGACTAGCATACTTTATCCAAGCCTAGCCTAGACTAGCCTAGCTTAGGCTAGCTAACTTTAGCATAGCCTAGGGTAGCCTAGCCTATGTTAGCCTAGCCTACGTTATCCTATCCTAGCCTACCCTACTCAAGAATAATTTTTCCTTTCCTAGCCTTCTCTAACGCAGGCCAACCTACTTTAGCATAAGCTAGCCTACCCTACCCTATTGGAGCCTAGCCTACTCTAGCATAGCCTAACCTAGCCTCTCCTATCCTACTGTAATCTTTATTTAGCGTAGCCTATCATATTCTAGCCTAACTATCCTAGCCTAACCTACGCTACTCTATCCTACTTTAGCCTAGCCTAAACTATCATAGCCAACTATATCCTACTCTTGCCTAGCCTAGCCTACATTAGCCTACCCTTTCCTAGCATAGCTAAGCCTACATTGTCATAGCCTAGATATGCCTAGTATAGCCTAGCCTACTCTTCCTTAGCCTCTACTAGTCTAGCCTATTGAGTCCTATGCTAATCTAGCCTAACATACTCTATCCTAGCCTAGCTTAGCCCATGATGGCATAGCCCAGCGTAGCCTTACATAGCCTAGACTATTCTAGCCTAGCCTAACCTAGCCTAGCCTAGCCTACTCTAGCCTAGCCTATCTTAGCCTACTCTTACCTAGCCTAGCCTATCTTAGCCTACTCTTGCCTAGCCTAGGCTACCTACTCTAGCATATCCTAGCCTAGGCTACTCTAGGCTACCTACTCTAGCATATCCTAGCCTAGCCTAGCCTACTATAGGTTACCCTAGGCTACCCTACTCTATCCTAGCCTAGCCAAGCCTACTCTAGCCTAACCTAACTTAGCCTACTCTAGCCTAGCTTATCTTATCCTAGCCTGGTATATACTAACCTAGCATAGCCTAACCTACTCTAGCCTTCTCTAGCCTAGCCTACTCTACTCCAGCCTACTTTATCCTACTCTACCTTAGCCTAGTCTAGAATATCCTATCCTAACATTTTCTAACCTACTCTAGCTTCTCCTAGCCTAGCCTTTCCTACTCTATCCCATTATAACCTTGGTTAGCCTACTCTATCCTACCTTACTCTAACCTATACTATTCTAGCATAACCTACCTTAGCATAGCCTAGTATATCGCAACATACCATAGCCTAGCCTACTCTACGTTAGCCTACTCTAGCCTACTCTAAGTTAGCCTACTCTACTCTACCTTACTCTATCCTACTCTACCCTAGCTTATCCTACTCTACCCTAGCCTAGTCTTGCCTATCCTATCCTAACCTTTTCTAACCTACTCTAGCCTTTCCTACCCTATCCTACCTTAGCTTACCTTATACTACTCTATCCTCCCTTACTCTAGCCTAGACTATTATAGCCTAACCTAATCTAGCCTAGCCTACTGTAGCCCACTCTAACCAACTATCCAACTGTAGCCTAGTCTAACATATTTTAGCCTAACCTTTCCTGGTCCACCTTAGTCTACTCTATCTTAACCTCACCCTGCCTACTCTAGCTTAGCATAGGCTAGCCTAGCCTACTCTAGCCTAGATTAACCTAGCTTAGCCTAGCCTACTCCATCCTACCTTACATTACTCTAGGCGAGCCTACTCTAGCCTCACCTAGCCTAGCCTAGCCTAACCTAGTCTACTCTATCCTACTCTAGCCTAGCCTACCTTAGTGTACTCAATCCTATCCTAGCCTAGCCTATTCTTTCTTAGCTTCGCCTAGCCAACTCTAGTGTAGTCTTGCTTAGCCTACTCTATCCTTGTCTTACGTAGCGTACTCTAGCCTAGCCTAGGCTACTTTAGCCTAGCAGAGCCTATTTTATCCTACCCTAGGCTAGCCTACCATAGCCTATTGTACGCTATCCTAGACTACCCTACTCTAAGTTAGCTTAGCATAGCCTACTCTACTCTAGTTACTCTAGCTTACTTTAGGCTAGCCTAGTCTATTCTACCCTACTCTGCTGTAGCCTATTGTAGTATACTCTAGGAATTTATACATACATGATGTAGTTGAGACATTAATAAAACACATATTCAATATTAATGTATAAAAATATTTACATCACTATTTGATTTTATAATATAGATTTTAATGGAAACACAATATCCCTTCATATTATATCAATTCAAACAATTTTTCATTATATTATCTGAGTTAAAAATATACCATATTGTAGAACTTAATAACATATTAATTATATAAATTTTAAAATCATTTAAAAAATAAACTGAACTAAATAACCTTAATAAAAAAATTATTTTGAAATAAATGAAAGTATATAGTATTAATAAAAAAATAAATACAAAATTTTTTTATTTAACATATATTACATCTATTAATATCTAATTTAATAATGAAAATATATAAAAGCTAACCATAATAATTATGTAAAAACAAAATCTAAGATAAAAAATTAGAAGATGTAATAAAAAATGCATTTATAAAATGTAAAAACATAACTTACATATATTATTGGACAAAGCCATAAAATCTAAACTACATTGTAGGAGAAATTTAATTTAATAATAAAATGGGCACCTATTAAAAAATGATTTTTAGAATGATAAGTTACAGAACTCATTTTAATAATTGCGATAATTGCCAAAGATACTCCAAACAATACTCACCCCAAACTAAACTAAATAAATAGGAAACCTACGTGAATAAAACAAAACTACAATGCAATTTAACTCATCAAAATAAAACAAAACTACCTTACAATTAGATTGAAAGAACATTTACTTTCCTCTTACAATGTTATTGAAACTCCACTTACTTCCAATACTAGTGGTGAAACTAAAATAAAAGTACATAATTGGATGCATAATTGACCGATTAAAAATGGAAAGAAACAGGATGTATCCTCTTTCATGGGACTTTATTACTTACATTCACCCAAAAGAATAAAATTGGAAAAGAATAGTAAAAAATTACACCCAAGCAGATAAAAAAGAAACGATAAGAAAACATGCCGTAAGAAAGAAAATCCATCTATGGAAAATCTATGAAAACTAATGGAAAATCTATAGACCATCTGTTAGTTCACTGTGCATTTTCAAAAGAAATATAGAACTAAACATGAAAAGACGTAACAAGAAGTTTGGCTCCACCAAGAGACACAGAGGGTCCGTGAACTAAAAATTAGTATGCGGCGAAAACGGAAATCTTAAAGAGAAAATTAAGCCAATGGAGTTATACTTCTGAAGGGAGGTCTTCACACAAAAGTGCAACTGAAGTGAACAATGATGAGAGGATTTTTCATTTTACAATCACGGAAAAGCAATGACCACTTTAAGGTTAACATGAATAAACTGTAGGTCCCATCAGAGAAATTGCAATATATGCCTTTGAAGTAAAAAAACCAGTAAAAATCGTTAACGACTAAACCTAGAACGCAAATATTATTTGGGTAACTAAAATAGTTAAGGATACTGATCTTTTTTTTTATAGCTAGTAGATCGTGGGGCAATTAAAAGACAAACAGACAAAAATAGGCAAGGATAGAATATATATCTATTAGGCCAGTCGTGCTTGGAGCGATTACAACGAAAAAAAAGACAACCGGTTTTATATAAATAGTTACCTGTACAGAATGCCAATTCAAGAATCACTTCTAACTTTCACCGGCACCACAGCTCGATAGAGGGTACCTCTGGCTGGTACAATATACTAAATAATTTCAAGGCCAACAATGTTGTCATGGCCCATAGATCCAGCAACAGTGTCGTCAGTCAGTACGAAATGATATCCACGGCATCAACCAGAGTTTAAGTCCTCCGTCCTCTCCTCGCTTTCATCCGCGCTGCAACCTCGGTACGAGCACTGAAAATTTGAGCATTACGAGCACCTGCAGAGGCTGAGAGGCACAAGGAAAAGCCATTAACTCCATCTTTCCCGAACGCGTCCTTTCATATAATGCATCTGCTATCATAATATGCTAGCTCTCCTATTAGAAATAGGAATGGAATCTCACCTGTGCTCCCACTCCCAGCTTTTACGCTGACACACCATAACACATGGAACATGAATTCAAGAACGAGAATTGGAATCTCACCTGTCCTCCCACTCCCAGCTTTTACGCTGACACACCACTGACACATTCAACAGAAATTCAAGAACGAGAATTAGAATCTCACGTGCGCTCCCACTTCCAACATGGATTCAAGAACGAGAATTGGAATCTCACGTGCCCTCCCACTTTTAGCTTTTACTCTAACACACCACTCAAACATTGAACAATAAGGAAAATTTTGAAAAAATAATATTATTTTAAATATAGATTTAACATGATTTTATAGGGATCTATTTTATCTATTTTTTCATTTGTAAATTTTTTTAAGAATAGATATTGTTTAAATGTTTTGTATATTTATTTATTTATTTTTTGATTTCATAAAAGAAAATTAGGAGTAGACATTATTTAAATGTTTTGTATAGTGATTTATTTATTTTTAGATTTTTATTTTCTTGAATATGATCAAAATTTCAATTTCATGATAGACGAACATGCTTACACATACCGGGCTATAGAATGAGCATCTAGGCTCAATGAGTAAATCAGCCTAAATGGAAATCTTTTTGCTATTACAGATGTTTTTATTAATCTAAAATAAATTTTTATATCTAAGATGACGAATGTATAAATTATGAGATAAAATCATCCATGGAAATCCTTCTGCCACAGAAAATATTTTTATCAAAATAAAACATTTTTTTTTATGAATGGGAAATAACTATAAGGCATTATAATGTTATGATGTTTTTTTATTATAATATATATTTAATTTAGTAAAAAATAATTAATATTGAAATATATAAATTTTTGAAACTAATTAAATTTCATTTTTAAATAATATTAATAAAATGTTTTTAACTAAGTTCATATTAATTTGTTAAAGAAAAATTATTAAAACTTTCTTTATTTAAATTTAATTGAACTTCTTTGTTGAAAATAAATGATCCTTTGTAGTAGGGTAGTTTAATTGGTGATGGACAGGGTAGTTCAATTGCTAAAAGAATAATGAATATGTAGTAGTTAAGAAATTCCAGGTTCAAAAATCCCACAAAAATGGTAAACCATAGATTAGTAGCCCCGTGTGAAATTGAATAAACTATGAGATGGGATGTTAAAACAAACCTAAAAAGGAATAAAAACTGTTAAGTGCAAAAGTGGCCAAGGCTATGTGGGATAAATAATTAGCCTCAGTTCATCAACTGACTTTCATTGGTTACAAACATTCCATATCAAACCCAATTTCATGGAGAAAAGAGAAATGTTAAAGCATTTAATGGAGTGCATGCATCCTATGGTAAAAGATATACATGAGCAATAAAAGATATACATCAACCTACTTTTCTCTAATCATATATGCCTCAATCGATATATATGGTTTCTTACCACGGATACATTCAACAACCGTTTCAAAGAGAAATCCCCAATCAGCCAAAAGTTTTCAAGAGATGTAAGTCTCCTTTTCAACAACTATTTCAGAGCTCGATGCAACCTTGTCCAGTAATTTTTGGGAATTTTCTCATCATATTTTAGAACACTTATGATATTTACAGGTTGCTTTATTGGAATACTTGCAACATTAATGCATAACTGTGTGATGGCATTGGATGGATGGAGTGGGTGTCTTTTAAACGATCATAATCTCAGCATTGTCTCATCATTTTCAAGAACACTTTTTGTATTTACACGTTACTTCATCACTTTATTTGTGATAGTAATGGAGGGACGGAGTGGGTGTTTCCTAAGGGAATCAGAAGGAATTGGGAAATGATATTAATCGATAATGATTTAAGCTTCTTTGAATTATTAAATTCTCTAATTATTTACAAATTTATCGACCAAATAATTTTTAATATCTAAATCAATTTTAAAATAAATTAAAATCTCAAAATAAAATTTTAAAATATAAAGAATTTTGATACCGAAAAATATCAAGTAAGAAGATTCCACTTACTAGAATTTTCGTCAAAGTAAAAATATTTCACTTATTTAACCCAATTAAAAAACACTTTTCATTATAATCATAGCCTATTTTTTAAACATAAATTAAAATCTCAAAAACCAAATTTTAAAATACAAAGAATTTTGATACAGAAAAACCCAAAGTAGGAAGATTCCACTTATTGAAATTTTAGTCCTGCAAGTACAAAGATCTCACTCATTTAAACAAAATAAAAAAGCTCTTTTTATCATAATCCTTGGCTATTTTTTAACATTTAAATCATTTTTAAAATGGGGTGAAATCCCAAGAAACCGAGATTTAAAATATATGGAATTTTGATCCTAAAAAACCAGACTACGGAGATTCCACAGCTTTCAAAAAACTTAAAAACTTAGCCTAATCTATATGACGAACATGATTGGAATTTGGATTTTTAACCTATCATACAATTTTTTTTTGATGTTTTATGTCTTTATACTTTCTATCAAGAAACATTATGTTCAAATTTTTTCCCTTCAAAAGTGAAGTTAGCATAATAAATTAACTGGTTACCAATAAAGTGTTTATTTTTCTAAAACAATTGAAGTGTAGCGGGCATTTTTTGAAAGAATGAACTCAGTATTGTAGTCACAAGATTTAAACATTACTTTATCATGTCATTTTTAGAAAAAATGGTGGTGGGTAGCTATCTCCAGTGTTTTATATCAAATGACATAATTGCTAGTTGAGTAAGGTGGGATGACTCCTTTTCTTTGGAATGAAAATATCCATTGATCATTTATATCAAGGAACTTTTATAGATGGTGGTCATCAATTTGTCTTCTATAACTAGTTTCTCTCTCTTCTCTCCAAAATTATGGATAATTAGGATTAGAGTTCTTTGAAATGTTTCTAAAAAGAAACTTTTATTAATATGTTATTTTGTTTTTATTAGAGATTGCAAAAAATAGTGAATAAAAATCAAAGCCTATCATTTACTTCATTATATAACCATAATTGTAGGGCCAATGCCAACAATTTTGTTTTCTGTGTTTCAGCCATAAAAACTTAATTGAAAATCTTATTCTTTTGCATATCTAGTTGAGAGTCCTAATATTTCCTTATTTATCATTATAATGTTATTTATTCAAATTGTTATATGGTATTGCATGCAACATTATAGAAAATATACCAAAAACTAACTTATTAAACCTTTATAGTTTACTTAATTGGCCTAATGATTGAGTCCTTTAACTTTGGTAATTAATATCCTATCCCTACTGGATCTAAAGTACCCTATCACTGTCAATTCATCACCTTGAATTGTTCTTGTTGAATATCCTTAAGGTGATTTATATATGGGTAAACCTCCTTTGTAGGTTAAAGACTTCTTCATCACCTTGAATTATTCTTTTTGAATATCCTTAAGTCAATTTGTATATGGCTAACCTCCCTTATAGTTTAATTACAACTAAGTAAATGGAGAATGACTACTGAGGTGAAATCTCTAAGAATTATCTTGTTTTGATGTTTGAATTTTCCTAGTGAAGATTTGTAGTAGGCTTGCAGGATTTTGAGTAATTTAGAATAGACCAAATAGTTCATGAGAAAATACACATGTTCATCACAATTTAAATAGAAATAAAGAGATAACTAAATTTTAATTAAAATATACTTTATTTCTTTTACATAAAGTTTTATATATATATATATCAAACATGAATGGACATAATAGTTTAAATGTATGATATTTAAGTGCAATGTTTCAACTTATGTATCTGATACTTATTCCTTGGCATAATACAATTTACGGTTTATTATAAGTAATTTGTTTTCACCTTCAGATATCATAGCAATTAGAATTTTTGTAATAGATTCACCAATATGGAAAGATGGTCAAATTTAATTTAACTCTACATAATTTCTTTTATTCAATTTATTATATCTTGTTTTTATGGTGAAGAGATGTTGTTATCCTCTTTAATAAGTATCAAATATCTCACAGGACATGTTTTCCCCTAGTTTATCAAATAATTTTAGAAAAGTGTTGATAACCTTACATCTGAATAGGTGCTTGAGGGTGGGAGAATATGTTCTCATGAGTTTGGTTTATCTTGCATCATTAAGAGGACAAGTCATTATCCTCTTGATCTAGGTTGATATCAAACTTATGACATTATTTTCATTTCTGTTTAACTAGGGTTGTTAAGGAGAAACCCATATCACTCTAATTTAAGTGCATAAAATTATTTCGATCGTAAAACAGGATTGAGACTCAGTCTGAAAGCTGAGCGTCAGACTGAATATCTGAAGGTCACGTGTTCTATCCACGCTCAACAACCTAACGATGGTTTCCCTCGTTCTTCAATGGTGATTTCGCAATCACAATCTCTCCTTGGCAATATGTGAAGATTTCTTAAGGAGGGAAACGATGGTCATGCCCAATTTCGATCAGCGATGAACAGCTGGTAGAGGATCTTCAAAGATTATAGAAAATGAGTGGTAACGACAATGTTGTTTCCTCCATATCTTGTTGGGAGAGCGTCAAGGAAAAGCTGAGCGTACTGAATATCTGAAGGTCATGTGTTCGATCCATGCTCCAGTCCATGCTCAACGCACCTAAAACTTCATAATTTTAGTTCTAATCACACTAGAGGTAAGGAAGTCATTTATGTCCATTCGAATTATCTTAACATTCTATAGCCGCGCCTCTTCTCCTTTGATCCTTGTTTTAAAGTCTTATTTATAATTTTTTTCCGCAACTGTTGATATCATAGATGGATAATTAATTTTGTTTTAAGATGTGAAGCCATGCCGTTTTTTTCGAACCTTGTTTTATGGTATGGATAGGGTTTATTTTTTCCTGCACCTATGGATATGGTTTAATATTTTTTTCCTGCACATGAGGATAATTTTGTTTATAATTATTTTGCTGCAACTCGGGGAAGCACTTATTGATACTTTTCGTGTTCCATTATGTTTTTCACATTTCATTGTCTGATCCAGTAACTATGGATAATTTTATGGATAATTTTGTTTGCACGTTTATGAATCCGATTCTACTACTATGGATAGGGTTTATGTTTATGGACAATTTTGTTGGCACATTTCAAATGTTAAGCACTTGTTAAGCATTTGAATTGAAAAATATTTATTTATTTTTTTCGTTTTCATTACAATTAGTCCTCACTATTCGTCTGTCCTCACACTCAATTGCAATTAGTCTTCAATTAGTACATTGATACTTCTACTACTATGGATACACTCAATTGAAATTAGTCTTCAATTAGTACATTGATACTTCTACTACTATGGATAGGGTTTATGTTTATGGACAATTTTGTTGGCACATTTCAAATGTTAAGCACTTGTTAAGCATTTGAATTGAAAAATATTTATTGATATTTTTCGTTTTCATTACAATTAGTCCTCACTATTCGTCTGTCCTCACACTCAATTGCAATTAGTCTTCAATTAGTACATTGATACTTTTCTTCGTGTTCCATTACAATTAGTCCTCAAAATTCGTCTCTCCTCACACTCAATTACAACAATGGAGGAACACACTCAATTACAAAACAATTGGTCCTCAAGATTCGTGTGTCCTTACACTCAATTACAATTACTCCTCACCCCAGCCAAGCCAATTAAATTTGCTTCTAAAATATAAACACAAATAACAGCAAAACCTGAATGGCTACAGAGTGCTATGGCTAAGTTGTCTTAAGAGCAGTGAAGGTATTGAAGGCATAGTGCTGTTTTGGTAATCTTGTGTTTCGGCCAAGGACGAAGAAGATATTTGTAGTTCCATTTGAGATCACATCAAGCCATAGAGTATGTGTGGTGGTATTCCATCGTGATTATCATATTATTATTGTTATAGAATATGAGTGTATTCCATTTTATGGTTATGCTTATGAACAGTGGAGGTATTTTGAAGTCTCATTGTGTTTGTAGGTTATATTTGCGGTCTGCAGAATTTGTCTATGGTAATTGCGTGTGGTAATTGCCTTTTTTTGTTTATTTTATTTTTTAAAGAATTTATATAATTTTCTAAGTTGATTTCAAAAATAGTTAGGGTCATTAAAAATAAACAATAAATATTGAGTATAAAGTTTTGTTAATTAAATTATTTTTTTCATAATTATATATATATATATATATATATATATATAT